>BRDA01020625.1:2206-13064 GCA_036984385.1 Crenuchus spilurus
GTGGTAAGTGTTACATCACTTACCAGTCACGTCGAGTTTTGACTCCTCCATTGTAGTCAGGGTAACTGTTTGGAATAGAGGCTGTGTAAAAAAAAGAATAAGGTTTGTCAATGGGACTGATGTTACCTCCTCAGTTTTGAGCTGCACTGACCATTCACTACATTGTGAATGGTGTGGTAAACAGTACAAACCCTAGAGTGGACTTTTAGTGGTATGAGTCAGGTGGAATTCAGGAATTGATTCTTTCTCAAAGCAATAGAAACAGCGCTGGGTGAACTAATATTATATGGTAAATGGGGGGTACAAACAAATATTTTTTAATGTGAGGGGGATGTGTGATCCTGAACTAAGTCACACTCATAACCATGCACAGTTTGACTAGCTGTTATCACATTATCTGGATAAGCATGCAGGGCAGGAAAAAGTACAGAGAAACTGGTACTTTATTCAAAATGATAGATGTGAATAAAAATTATACATGAGTACAAGTGTCAAAACATACTCAAGTATATAAAATAAAAGATTTTAAAAATCAAGAGTTTCTTGTTTATATAATGTGAAAGTATTTAATGCTATGACCAATTGCCAGTACTCACATTACCAGAAATTTATTTGGATAAATGTTTTAATAAAAAACAAATACATTCTGACTGACCATTCTCTATTTAATGTTCTTCTGACTTAGGCAAGTGACTGACTTAATTTTTTAGTTATGCTCGCTTAGTCAAGTGTACTGTGTATATTATTAAAAGTGCTTCATATATTTTTTTTATTGTCTGTAGCCTGTTGACCATCAGTTGACACAGGACCACTGTTGAACCTTTCTCAGCACAGCAGTGGCACTCACATGGCAGTGGGTGTGGTGCTGGTATGAGTGAATCAGGCACAGTAATGTCCTTCACTGTTAATTTGAGAAGAGTCCACCAAGCAAACATATTAAGTAAATAAGCAGCTCTCTGGTCAGAAGCCAAGGCAAGGCAAAATATATTTATATAGCACATTTAAAAACAACAATCATTGACCAAAGTGATGCACATTTTAGAGCATCAAACTACCAGAAAATTAAAACAAATAAAATAGATAAGAAAATAGATAAAAACAAAGAAAATAGATAAGAAAATAGATCAAAACAAATAAAATAGATAAAAAGAAAAAGGAAAGCAAAAAGCAAAGAACAATAGAAGAGAATTATCTGCTTCCTTGGTACTATGGTCTCAATTTGCTTCAAATGCCAATGCAAATAAATAAGTTTTTAGTTGGGTTTTAAAATTATCCATTGTGGATGCCGACCTAATTGAAAAAGGGAGATTTTTCCACAATTTCAGGGCAACTACTGCAAAGACCCTGTCTCCTCTCCATCTCAGCCTAGATTTAGGAACATTAAGAAGTAGGAGGTCTGCAGATCTTAGCCATCTTCCAGGGCCATACAAGTGTTCCACATTGGAAAGGTCACCGCCACCGCATTCTGAACTAGTTGCAGGCACCAAAAACATTTCAAGCTAACACCAGAGTAAAGGCTGTTATGCAATAGTCTTGTCGGGTTGTAATAAAGGCATGGACAGCCCTCTCAAAGTTGCTCAGGGAGAGAAAAACTTGGCTTTATAACCGCGTTTATTTGTTTGTCAAGTACCAGCCTGTTCTCAAATATAGCTCCTAAGTTTCTCACAGACAATTTGTTATAGCAATTCAGTCGCCCTAGGTCAACATGATCTGCAGTACTAAAAACAATCACCTCAGTCTTCTGCTCATTCTACACTCGTACTCGTACTACAACCGCTAGTCTAGAAACACTTCTGCATTTGAGATGATAAAATACAGGTAGTGTTTACACAGTCCTAATGTTAATTATGTCGCACATTGCAATATACTATTATTCAATTTATATTCTTCTTCTTCTTCTGCCTATCACACTTCTTTTTGTCGTCTTTTCATCCCTCATTCCTCCTATTGACTCCCATTTATTTTCAAATACACTTATACAAACCAGAGGTTCTGTGTCCTGACAGCCACCAAAATGTATGTACTCTATCAGAGCAGGTAACTGAGCTCTAGTCCATAGCAACACCTAAACAACCACCTCACATTTCATAGTAACACCTTAGCAACCACCATGGATACCATAGCAACACCTTAGCAACCACCATGGAGACCATAGCAACACCTTAGCAACCACCTTAGATATCATAGCAACAGGGTTCTAAATTAGCAAATGCCAAATGCGGGTAAAAAATCATTTTGGTAAATAAAAAGTTACTAGCCAATTTGGCCATTGATGCAAGAGGCATTACATGCATGATACATAAGGCTCCGTTCTCGGTCATTCATCCCCTGGCAGTACTTCCTACATTTCGCAGGAACACTATATTCCTTAAGGCTACGTCAGTGGTGCACCGGTCGATCGAAAAAGTAGTGTGGGTAGATCGCATGGCATTAAAAAAATAGACGTCAGCCTATCATCCGTCCTCGCCACCCAACCTACAGCCTACACAGTGCTATCCGGCCTGGGCCTCGGCATGTTAACATAGGGAAGGAAAAGTATTTATCCTAACGTTAGGGCGTCTCTCAATCTTTCTACGATGGATTTCTGCGGTATTCTAATGTTCATGTCACTCGTGTCCACGAGGATTATTGACGCTCTGTTTACGGAGTTGCGTTAAGGGTTGCCATATCCACCAAATCCTCCAGCCAGAAAACTGCCATACACAAGCTGATACTATCTAAATAAAATCTATCTATCTATTGATAAAAATCTAAAGCACCCAATCACAAAAGCATAAAAAATAAATCATTATATTGTTCATTTTATTTTCTATTTAGAGACAAAATCCCTGCATCCCCCCCTCGGATGGCTTATCAGTGAATGCATTTTAACAACCCTGGCAACTCTGGTTACGGTTGTCTTTTTACAAGAGTATAATACTTTTATTATATATTTGTATGATTTGTATGTCAAATTAACTATGATATGATTATTATTCTTAAGAATTATAGACGACCAGCTCTGTTTACGGAGTTGCGATTAGGGTTGCCAGATCCCCAAATGTGTGACAGAAAACTGCCATACACAAGCACCTTTTCTGCATTTTTGGCAGTTTACTTTTGGTAGCAACATGAGTGGTACCGTGAGGTTCAACATTTGCTTCATAAAACAGGATCTGGACTTGTAAACCAGCATTTTTTCAAGTTGGCTAGTAGTCCGTGTTCAGTTGTCACTGTAAGTTCTTAACATGTATGTTTGTTCTGCCTGTGTAAGAAACCTAAAACTGAGCATTTCCATACGGAGTGGAGGACTTTTTTACTGTCATTTTTGAAGTGTGTTTGCCTTGACTACATTATTCACCGTCAGCCTTTTCACACATGAAGATCATGAAGTCCAAGTATCGTTCACTATGACTGATGATCATTTGGAGGTTTGCTTGAGTCTGGCTATCAGCAACCACTGTCCAGACTCTGCATCCCTGACTGATTCCATTCAGTGCAAGTCATCAGAGTAAAATAGGCTAATGACAAAACATGTACACAGTTGTATTGCGTAATATGGGTTAATGTAGGTATTCAAGGTACACCAGCATACATTGTACACATACATTGTCAATATTTGTATAAATAAATATATGTCTTACATTTTTATATTAGGTAGATCATTTTGACTTAGTCATTAGATAAGTAGCTCGCAGGTTGAAAAAGTGTGTGCACCCCTGTGCTACGTCATGACATTATACGCCCATTGGCTGCGCGCAGTTTGTAGTGAAAATTAGGGATGTCCCAATCCGATCTCAAAGATCGGAATCGGGCCGATCACGGCATTATTTAACTGATCGGAATCGGCTTTTCTGAACACAAACCTAAGCCCTATCTTTGTCGTATACAAAGGAGTCGTAAAACGAGAGCAGAGCTTGTAACAGAACGTGATTATAATGTCTGCTGTGTGGAATTACTTCAAATTAGAAAGCGATACGAGTCCAACAGCGAGGTGTAATGTCTGAAATATGAGTGTTTCACAGGGTGGTAGTAGCAGATCTGCATTTAATACAGTGATGTGCAGTGAGGTAAACCCAAAAGGGAGCTTATTCAGTTGGTTACTGGTTATTTCGTACCTCATCAGCGTTCTTCTCTCTCACACACACACGTAAGGTACGTAGTAAAGATAAGAAAAAACGTTACAATTACAGCAGTGAGAAAACCCGCCGTCCACTTGACTCTCACTCGCCTCTCACTCGCCTCCTCAGTAAAAGCACAGCAGCAACAAGCAGCCGTTGGCTCACGTACGCCCCCCTTCAGTGCGGAGGAGTACTGCCCTGCCTCACGCTGTGCCTTTTCACTGCGGTTTTATGTCACATCAGCAAAACTAAATATGTCACTAACAAACATTAAACGTAAATGGTTAAAGACATTAACCAGGGTATAAATCAGGGTATATAAACATATATGCAAACATTATATTTGCGACATGCAGCGATACGGCAACAGGCACGCGCCAACTGCATGTATCAACCCAGTTTGTGATGGATTGCGCATTCAGAGGTGAGGTGAGGCGCTACCGCACCTCGCGTTTCACCCTTGTATTTGAACAGGAAAATATGCAATTTCAGCGATTTTGACTATAAAAATGTTCGAAATTAGTCACATAAAGATCAGTGGACAAATATTAATATAAATTTTATGTTATTTTTTTTTCTTGTCATGATGACAGGTGAGGCTGACCGCACGTCCCTGATTTAATACTACAAATTTAATATGGCACCTAAAAAATAAACATTTAATAGTGAGTTCATCAGACAGCTCAGTTAAAGGCTGTACCTAAGCAATCTATACCACAGAAAGTTTTAAAGAAAAGTTCTCTCGAGACAGCGCTATGGCCAAGAAGATCACAGAGAGGGTCACTGAATTCACTGCTTTGGATGACCAGCCGATCGCTGTGGTAGAGAATACAGGTTTTCGGCATCTTTTAGAGCTTTTGGAAACACTTAATAGTTTGGAAGCTGGCAGTTTTTTTCCCTAAAGCATTGCAGTTGTTAAAAATAAACATTGGATTATTTTTATTAACTATAATGTAATGTGTGCACTGTGTGAAGAGTATTATCTAGTTCTTATCTAGAAAATAGAAGTATCGGTCAGACACAAAAAAATTAATGACTCGGATCGGATCGGGAACAGAAAAAACGTGATCGGGACATCCCTAGTGAAAATAGCTTGAGAAACCATGGAAATAAATGCTAACACCACTGAACAGACTTCAGAGAGCAAGACAGAGAGCAACTCAAGGTAGAAGTGAAGTAAACGGGAAAGAGGAGGGAGTTAACGTTAGCTTAGTAAAAACTTTTAACCTAAATGCGGTGGTGGTTGGGACTTGGATAGACTGGGGCAGCTGGGCCTAACTTTGTGCGCAAACATGCAGCAAAAAATGAGAGTAGCTCAGATTCTGATGCCGCTTCTGAAGAAGAAGAGCACTGAAGACGTGGTTCAAATAATATATATATATACATAGAAAGATAGATAGATAGATAGATCAAATGCATTCAGTGGCACTCATTTCTCTTATTTTTACAGCATAAAATTTGGCTAGTGGAAATTTGGAAATTTGGAAATTTGGCTTTAGAGAGTTACCAGTCACATTGGCTGGTGATTAAAAAAGTTAATTTAGAACCCTGCATAGCAACACCTTAGAAACCACCTTGGATACCATAGCAACACCTGAGCAACCACCTCAGATACCATAGCAACACCTTAGCAACTACAATGGATACCATGGCAACACCTTAGCAACCACCTCAGATAACATAGCGACACCTTAGCAACCACCAGGGATACCATAGTAACACCTTAGCAATCATTTCAGATACCATAGCAACACCTTTGCAACCACCAGGGATACCATAGCAACACCTTAACAACCACCCCAGATACCATAGCAACACCTTAGCAACCACCTCGGATACTATAGCAACACCTTAGCTACCACATTGGATACCATAGCAACACCTTAGCAACCACCTCAAATACCACAGCAACACCTTAGCAACCACCTAGCAAACATATAGCAACACCATATCAACCACCACAGATACCACAGCATCACTTAAAAACCATCTGGGATACCTTAGCATGTGAGCCATTTTAGCTGTGCAACATCCTGCATTCCTGCACTTTTCTAGTTTATTTCAGTAATTCAGTTCAAAAAGTGAAACTCATATATTATACATTTATTACACACATAGTGTCTATTTCAAGTGGATATTTCTTCTAATGTTGATGATTATGTTCTACAGCCAATAAAAACCCAAAAAGTCAGTATCTCAAAACATTACAATATTATATAAGACCAATTCACAACATGAAGTTTAATACATAAATGTTGTTTTGCTGAAAAGCATTTACAGTATATACACTCAGTACTTATTCGAGGCTCCTTTTGCATGAACTACTGCATCAGTGCAGTGTGGCATGGAGGTGGTCAGCCTGGGGCACTGTTGAGGTGGTATTTCTTTCAGACCAGATGCAGCTGAGAGCGATTGAACATATAATAGGGGCTCGTTTGAGAGTGCTGTTTCATGGTCTTTTTCTAAGAGACTAGTTTATTGGACACAGGTTAAGCCTTAAACATTTGCACTGAAGAATTTGAAAAGAGAGTAGAGCTCAGTCACACAGAGAAACTGGCTAACTCACTACAACTTCACAGAGCTCTTCTTCTATTAATGTATCAGTGGTGCCCCACATTCAAAGCTCCTGTTCTCTCCAAATGTATAGCCTGTGTACTTGTGTTATCTGTGTGTGTGTCCAGTCTGCTTACTGAATAGTGAGACTGTAAATCTGTTTTGTGTATATGTGGCCTTGTATTTATGTCTTTTTTGGGACCAATGTCCTCATATATACAATGTCCACATACATCATACATGTCCTCATATGAATACAAAAAAAGGCATAAAATGGAGCATCCTCACTAGGAATTTTAAAAGAAAATTTAAATATTAAAAATTGGCTATTCAGAATAAGACTGTGGTTAGTTTAGGTTAATGAGGTTATAGTTATGGTTAGGTTTAGGTTGCTGAGGTTAAGGTTAGGGTTTGGTTTTGGTTTAGTTTTACTCTGTGTGTGTGTGTGTGTTTGTTTGTGTGTGTGTGTATGTGTGTGTGTGTGTGTGTGTGTGTGTGTGTGTGTGTGTGTGTGCATTCAGTCCTGTCTGACACATCAGTCCTGTGGTACACAGCTTTGTCATATCTCCATGTTGCTCAACACATGATCGAAAGATATCGAGGATGTGTGCACACATACACACACATACACACACACACACACACACACACACACACACACACACACAGAAATGGTCAATATTCTTGATGCTGTTGGTCGTCCTCATGCCACCAAAACAGCTACAGTTACGGACACAAGTCCTCAAAAGGTGTCCTGTTATATGTCACACCATGATGTTAACAGCAGATCCTTAATTAAAGTGGTGAAGCCACCATGTATCTGACTTGTTCTAGTACATCTCACAGACTTGTTTACAAGCCTTTTCATTTCACAGATACTCTAACCCAGCTGTGATGCCATAACAAACTGTCTCCTGTTAAAGCAGGACAGGTGAAGTCTCTCACATCTAATAAATCAAGTATAGGCTCTTCACTTTGTCACGTCACACTGGTACCAGATAATCAATGCTTCATCTTCATATGTGGTGGCTTATCAGATCTACAATATAGATATTTGTTTGTATAGAATCAGTTTGTCCTTTAACTTAAATGTAGTCAGTCAGTGTTTAGTGTCTGAAGTTGACTTTAGTGGCTGTGGGCTGGAGATTACACACAATGTGTGTACTTGTAAGTGATCTCAGATTAATTTACATTGACATACTGTGTACGTGTGTGTGTGTGTGTGTTTGTGTGTGTGTGTCCTTGTATTTCTCTGTGGTATGGACCTAAAGTTCTCATAATGATATGAATACATGTCAGATCTGTAAAAGGGGATATTTTGCTGGTCCTCACAAAAAATGTGACATTTGGTTGCTATGAATACATTTAGGTTTAGGTTTATTTTTACTCAGCATTACACAAGTGAATAGAATGTCCTCACTAGTACAGTACTACCAAAATGTATTTGTGTTAGAAACAGTTTTATGACGTATTGTGGGGACCAAAACCTGTTTAAACACTCAGCTTGTGGAGACTTTTCTTCCTTACAGGACTACAAACTGGTTCCTGCAACCTGAATCATGAAATTTGAAGGTGAAGACATGTCTTGATGTTAAGGTTTGGGTTACCTTAAGTCTCCAGGAAATTATTAGTGTGATTGTTGAGGCATCACACTATTGTTCTTCAAAAGTCTTATTTTTCTTCTTCTTCTTCTTTGCGGGATTTTGTTTTTGTTTCTTCTCTCGCAATTTTTGAGCTATCGACACGAGACAAACACCGAAATGAACGGTTTGGTCTCGATCGGTGCGCGTCTATAGCCTGTTTGGATTCGTTCATCCCTTCTTCCGCTAAACTCATTTTTCCATGGAAAAAATTCCTATCTGGATGAATGAGGCCCAAACGCTGTCAATTTTCAAACTGTCGTAACTCGATCAATTTTTGAGCTACAAACACAAAATTTGGCACGGATGATTACGGACAGGTGGCACTCATCCCTCTCTTTCTATCACTCTTTCAATATCTTTCCATTCATTTTAATAGGGCCTGGCTAGAGTGCATGACTCGGCATAATTCGTAAAACTCTTGTAAAACCCATATACTTTGATCTAGAAACAGCATTTAATTTTAAAAACGTAGGAATACTTCCCCTCCATTAATTCCCCAAAGATCTAATCAAGAAAAAAAAATAGTTTTGGAGTTACGGACCTTTGTTTGGCACTAGGCCCCCAAAACTCTCCCATTCGCTCCCATGTTAATTTCAATAAATCAGTTTCAGCTTTTCCCAAATTTTCTTTTATGTTTAACTCGTCATAAATCAGAGACCCCTTCATCTATCTAAATTATTTTACACCGCAGTGATGGGCAAAGTGTCCTCTCTCAAACATGTTTTTCGGTTAAGCAATAGGTCAAATATTTTCTGAGTTATGGGCATTTGTTCGGAGGGTGTAATTCAAGCATTTTCAAGGAATTCTTTCTGTCTATGACACACACAGGCATACACTTCTGACAGGGCAACAGTAATCCCAACCCCCACTTACATACTGGTTTATCAATATACTAGTCATTCTCTCACTCACACACACACACACGCACACAGTTTCTACACGAGTGACACACACACACACACACACACACACAGACAAAGTTTCTATACAAGTGACACACACACGCACACACAGTTTCTACACCAGTGACACACACACACAAAATCCTCTGTCACTGCAAAAGCATCCATCCCCACCAAGCACATTCTGGTAATTATTGTATTTTAAATTTACTCTTGTGTGTAATTTCGTTTCAAACTAATACTGTTTTATTTTTTTTATTTTTTTTGTACTCGCCTAAGCACAAAGGTGATCGAATGAACTTCTCTTGTGTCTGAACAGTAGAATTAAAGACAGTGTACTCTCTAGCGGGCCATCGTGCAATCACAGTCACATTTTCTTCAGGAAATGCACATCTCTAGTTAACTATTCTATTCTAAAATGGAAGTCTAGGTTATGTCCCCACAATTCAGAGAAACAAACCTGTGTGTGTGTGTGTGTGTGTGTGTGTGTGTGTGTGTGTGTGTGTTACAGAAAGTTGAAACATACATCTCCTATGCAGCAAAAACAGCCCGGACAACTCCTAGACTAGAGCAGCTGTGTCTGCCGAAAACTCAGAGAGAACATCCTGTTCTACCCGCACGGCCAGCCTGAGAGCCCCATCCGACCTGTGAGAATAGAAGTTTGTTGTGTTGCTGAAGGCATAGTTAGTTTGTATTCATTGGCTTGTATTCAAGTATGTTTGGAATGATCTTCAAAGTCAGTGTTAATTGATTATATTAACGGTTCATTGAAATTAAATCTAAAAATGAAGAATTTGAACTTGTTTTGTTTGATCAGCGACAGTGTCTGTGAAGTTGCATAACGTCTGTGTGTCCACAAATTATTTATACTGAGACCACAATATAATAAATTATATACAGTGGAGGAAATAATTATTTGATTGCTGATTTTGTTTGCTGACTGACAAAGATATGAACAGTCTGTAATTTTAAGTGTAGGTGTATTGTAACAGTGAGAGATAGAATATCAAAAAGAAAATCCAGAAAATTACATTGTATTAAATATATACATTTATTTGCATTTTACAGAGAGAAATAAATATTTGATCCCTCTAGCAAACACGACTTAATACTTGGTGGCAAAACTCTTGTTGGCAAGCACAACAGTCAGAGGCTTTTTTGTAGTTGATGATGAGGTTTGCGCACATGTCAGGATGAGTTTTGGTCCACTGTTCTTTGCAGATCATCTCTAAATTATTAAGGTTTCGAGGCTGTTGCTTGACAACTCTGACCTTAACCCTTGTATTATGGTGAGAAAAAAATACATTTATTATGTTGCTGGTCATTTTGACCCATATTGTGTAAATCCACTCAAAACTGTCAAAACATCACGTGACAACTTCTTTACATCTTACCATCTTGGAGATGAACTAGAGAAATCTTCAGTCATCTCCAATACCACATGCATTCTCTGTCGAGGATTATCTTCTCTATGGGTGGGGATGTGAAGAGCAATTCTTGTCAAGGAGTCATTTTGATGACATTAGAAGATGAAAATCTGCCTCATCTGGTGTGATGATGTTGATCATTTTACAAACCGGATTCCAAAAAAGTTGGGACACTAAACAAATTGTGAATAAAAACTGAATGCAATGATGTGGAGGTGCCAACATCTAATATT
>BRDA01020626.1:2341-13353 GCA_036984385.1 Crenuchus spilurus
ACCCTCTTTGAGATATCCTTTGGGGGGTGTTTGAGGTGGGTCTACTTCTGAAATTGGACAAGCGGTGGTACGGTTGGAAATGTAGACTACGTGTATACTAAAATTTTTCATCAGACCGGGTGTCCCGACAAACTAACCATCTTTACACTTGGCGTATAGTTTATGTAGGTCAGTCTGGACGTAGTGGTAAATTGTTAATAATTAGTAACAGGAATTAGTGATTATAGTCGCGACTTCTTCGTACACCAGATCAGACCCATTCAATCCTCACCCGAGAAGTAAAGGTCTTGACACCTGTGTGGAGGAGTAAGTTACAAAATTAAAAAAATGATGTCACATTTACTTGTGACTTCAGTAGGTCTGATACTTCCTTGTGTATATGTGCATCAGATGTAAAGGTTGGCATGGTGGCGAACAGGTTAAAGTCTTCATCTGGGTGGAGTTTGTGGGGGGTTTCCTATAGAGTTTCTCCCATAGTTAAGGGGTGTGGGAATAGTGACCCTGAACTGGATTAGCGAAAATTTAATTGCACATTGACCAACGTGCTCACACACACACACACACACTAGGGGGCAAGTGGGTAAACTTTCCAAAAGTGGTGGGCAACTCCAATCCACGAGGCATCCACTGGAGCAGTTGAAGGTTCGGTAACATCCTCAAGGGTACTTCAGGTGTCAGAGGAACAAACTGGCAAACCTTCTGGTCATAAAACCGGGAACTAACCACCAGGTCATGGCTGCCCCTTTAGTCGGTTTAAGTGGATTAAGATGATGGATGGCTTTACAAGGATAAGAAATGCTTTCATTGGCAGAGTTTTGGTTATCAAAGATGTGAAATATGGACCGTGATTATTGGTCAGTCGTGTAGTCTCGACTCTGAAATGTGACCAAGATGGAAGATGGATGAACATAAACCATCAAATAACGATGAGCTACTTTAATGTTTGGTCACCCAACAGTGACCAACTGGACTTAATACTGATCTCGGAATTTTCTTTGCTTTATTTGAGGTCTTTTTGATGTTTTAAAGCAAATAAAAGCTCTAAATGAACATTCCGATTTGGAATTTGGTAGAAATTTGGTAGGTTTGTAGAATAAAACCTAAAATGCTTATTTTACTCACAGTAAAAGCAGGATAATCTGGAGTCTCAGACAGGTAAGACATCGGGGGCAGGTTTGAGTTGTCTTTAATTCAAAAGTTTTTTCACAGAGGAAAAAAATGATAGAAATAAAACATAAAAAGCATTTAAATAAAAAAAATCATTTGAACAGGTTGAAGAAAATTAGAAACGAAACACAGGAGCAGGTTTTCATTGTTGGACGTACAGGTTACCAGCGTCAGAACGGTGGCCTGTGTAAAATAATCATAAAACGTGTCCGTGTCTGTGAAACCTGTGTAACTTCAGACTGTTGAGGGTTCGAGTTCTTGTCACGTGAAAGTGAAACGTGTCTGTCTTCGATGGTGACAACACGTTACTTTGGTTACTCAAATCAAGCCTCTGTAAAAATGAGAGAGGCTGCGATGATCCTGTGTGGACTCAGAAAAGCAGAGTGTGTAGCCTGTCTGGATATAAAGTACAAAAACAGTCCAGAATTCTCCTTTTTCCTTTAGTGTAGCAGTCGCGTAGGCTTCTCTCACGGCAGCCGTTCCCAACAACACTGGGATCTCAGCTGTCCTCCAGGTGACCCACCTTCCAACGTGATCATACCCAAAAAAAACAGACACAAACATTTCCTTGAAGAAGTGGACAAAGAGACAAGTTAAAGGTGAAGTCCTGTATGGTTCCAGCTCCAGAGCTGGCGTTTCAACTCCTAATTGGACGGGATAGACCTGCAAACCCGACCAATCGGACGACAGATACGACTCTGAGGTAGATCGACGGCCAAGCTTGACCTGGACATCAAAAGAAAACAGCCACGCAACAGACACATCTGCTTTAAAGATCAAAGCCTCCTCTGGAACTGCATCATGAGCCTTTGATTCGTTTATCGGTCTGATCTTTCTTTTCCTCAGACACGTCATGTCCGATTATACCACTGAATAAAAACATGAGTGCCAGGGTTGGCAAAAAAGGCACAATTTCCAAACGTATGTGTAGCGTTCACCTGCATCTGAGTAAGAGCCCACACCACTAATAGTAATAATAATAATCATTAATAATCATAATTCATCGATGGTCTTTGGTGGAAAGTCTTAACTGCCTTGATTAACATTTTTTATTGCCTTGTCTTTAAATTTCTCTCAGGATTGAAGAGCGTATAGTTTTATTTTATTGTATTGATCCCCTTTGCTCTGTGTATACACATGCTCTATTTTTAAGAGAATATAAATTTGATCTGAAGCTGCTGCTCCTATTAGTTTCTGATTGACAGCTGCAGCCCTTAATATTGCAATGAACTGGAGGGGTGAAACTGCAGTAAACAAACCTGGGATTTATTTCTTAAAACGATTGATTTATAAAAACAGCTCTCACTATCTAAAGAAACATTGCACTTCTGCCTCTCGGTACGAGAAATCCCTACATAACTGTGTTAAAACCGAAACTCAAAGTAGAAAAACGTCATCTGCTCTCTGAGAAAACTAGCAATAACGGCATCTGTCGTCCTAAAGTCAATCCCCTCCTGCCCCCACATACCTATACTCCACCCCCACCCAAGCGGCCCACCCGCATCCCTCCTGACCCAAATATTCATGCCCCTCCTCCACCCATCCACCCAGCGGGTCACCACCCCCACCCCTCCTCCCCAAAAACAACAGCTTCACCTACATCTACCACATCAAGTTTGATTGAAAAGGCAAGAAGACTTGAAACGGGTGCGTTCAAAGGAGACACACCGCAAAGCTGCTCTGATTATGGGGGGTCCCCACAAAAAGGAAAGCGTTTAACTCACATGTGAAACATCTGCTTTAACAGAACAGGAGGGAAGCATCTGATCAGGTCGTCCTAACCCTGCTCTACAGTATTTACAAGGCAAATTTCTTTAACTACAGACCAAAAAAGGCAAAGTGCGGAAGACGAAAGCGATAAAGACACTTCTGCACTGCTACTACCACAGCAAACAGTTTGTTTTTGTGTACGTGTGTGTGAGAGAAATGGTAAAAACACACTAAAAACCATACTAAAAAGTCCTCTCATGCATCTAAAGGTACGAGCACACCGTCCTGTTCTCACGGACTTGGTCTGCGCTGTAGTCCTCAGTAAAAAATAAGCGTCCTCGTCTCCCATCCTTAGCAAAATAAAACTCTCCCATGTCGTCTCAGGTGGATTGCATTGTTTTGGTTGTTGAAGTTGCACCAGTCGAGGGCCTCTGAGGTGGTTTGTGTTTGGTTGAATACACCTTGAACATGCGCAAAACTGTCGTTTCCTCAGTCATTTCCTATCCAAAGAATCGAAGCCTGTAATCATGGCAGCCCTCTTCTGGGTCCGCCTCCAACTTCTCATCTGTTAAAAAAAAAAAAAAAAGAGAGAGAGAAAGAGAGCGCAAACCCTTAATCCCAGACCAGTGATTCAACAAACACACACACACACTGTCCCGTTTGCTTTTTTTTACCCAATGTTGAATTACTGTAATACTTTAAAACTGAAATGTGTCAGTCTGTGTGAAAAAGACTAGTGTTACAACATGTGCTGAAAATGTCCAGCATGCACTTCTTTTCTCCTGATCAGATAGAGATGTGTTCTGCATGGGGAACCTACCTGCTTTTTTGGCAGCTTTGTGTGTTCTGACTTTGTTATCCAGTACATTCACACCCTGAACACTTCCTCCTGTACTGTGCACTGATACATTATCTCTGCACAGTTCTCAGTCCTGTGATGTGTCCACGAGGATAACTGAGGACTAAAATGTCTCGACTGATTGACGACTGATTGAAATGGCTGAATGGGCGCCGGCCTCCACTCCAACAGCCACTGATATTAGTCATCAGACATTAACACTCGTCTACCTGAACTCATACATGTCAGTCTTTTTCACACAGACTGAGACTTATTTAATCAGCATTTCACCACCAGATCTTCATTAAAGTTATTCACTGTTTGGGTAAAAAAAGGAAACGGGACTCCCTGTTTTGGTGTCTCCCCCAAATTGTTAATAGTGAGTTTATATAGATTAGCAGAGCTGTTTACTGTGTATGTAGATATACATGTAAAATTTGATGAAAAAGTTCATTTGTGTTCTTATTTCAAAACGGCAACTCATTTTTTTATATTCATTACATGTAAAGTGACATTTTTAGTCTTTCTGAGATTCGGCATTTCAGAACTGTACCGTGTTCTAACACTTGTATACGTATAAACATAATTCAATATCAATTTATACAAAATAATGACACTTCCACTTCATAATGAAGATCTCACTACAAATATAGAGCACTTTTGTCCAACTATGTGAGCTTTGAAATGGCTTTTAGTGGCTGCAGTCCTATATAGCATTGCTTTGAGAATTACCCTCTTATTGCTTGCTGGGTTGGAATGGGTAAGTGGAGGGATCATTGGAGGTCACATCCTGGGGCTGTACACTGGGATCCTATAAAGACAAATGACACACAAACCTATTAATAAACTAGTAATTACATGTATTCAATTATTACTTATGGTGAATATATATACTTGCTGAATGGTATAAACAGACCATATATATAACAACCAGATCTGTCTTTTTTTTGTGTTGATGTGCTGTTACTGTAAACATGGGAGCAGAATCATAAACAGGACAAACCTCAGTGGCGATAGCGGCAGGTTGGATGTGAGCATACTGAGGAATATATGCTCCTTGCATAGCTGTGTTTGCAGGAATAAACTGAAAGACAAAACACACAAAAACAGCAATTATATGCCTATAAAAGACAATTCTTAATAAACTGAAGCTTATAGGCATTCTGGAGTGTTTACAGTCGCAGTGCCGCCAAGAGAAAGGTGGCTCATCTGCTGAGTGAGAGGAGCCAACATGGAGGACGGCTGCAGTGGCATTGGATGCTCCATAGAGGGCGACAGTACAGCTCCCTGAAGAAGAGAGAGGACAAAGTCAGATCAGCTAAACACAGCAAAAAGAAGGACAAGAAGAGAGAGAGAGTTCAGATGGCAATGAACTTTTGAGGGAAACCATCTGGTGAAGAAGAACAGATGACATTTCCCTTTTTCACATTTTACACATGCGCACACACAAAATGGGTTCTTATGCAATAGTTCTGCTGATTTAGTAGGAAATAAGACTGAAAAGTCTTAGAAAGGACAATGTTTTTCTTACCGGGTGCTGCATAATGTAAGGCTGATGTGTCATCCAGGAGGGATTCTGGACCTGAAAGTACACACACACACCCTCAGCAAGGCAGGCTAACTCACTGAAAGAGCTGCTTTATCTCCCTGCCCATTCAGAGCCTATTCACAAGCTCTTCATCCACTCAATCATAACTGTAATAATGCCTATAGCTGCGTATATCAGCTGTAACCCTGATGTTGGCCTACAAAGCCAAGAATGGCCCAGTTCCTCCTTACTTGCGGGGTGATGGAGCCAAAATTAAAATCCTGAAAGTACAGGCAAGAGGTCCAGGGCAACACCTTGGTGGGGGGGTCATAGGGGGGCGAGGCCCCCAAGAAGCTACTGGCTTTTCAGTGTTTCAGATAGCTCAGAATGTCTTAAATTTGTGCACAAACCACTGGTCTCAAGGGTCTTTGACTAGTGGATTAAACTGCATATAAAGGATGCACATGGTCATAAAGAGAAGTCAGATCCAACATTAAATTTATTACAATTATATAGCAGACCCAAATAAAGGAAATGTTAAATGTTGGCATACTTCAGTTTTCATATTGATTTTGAATAGATTTCAAATAATAATAAAACAAAGAAAATACCAAAAAGGCACCTGGACAATCAAGTTTTTAAAAATGTACATGTTCCAACAAAACACACGCTGAACAGTTGCCCACCAGAGGTCTCCCTCCCCTGTACATCAGAGTACTTCCCCTCCCAGCCTCAAGAGGTCGCTATCCCCAGAATACTAGCTCCCAAGTACCATAGACATTCCAGGACTATATAAGCCTATGCTAAATCATGTCTCATTGCGAGGTCTTGATTTTGTTTCACACTTGTCGTTTCTGAGCGTTTTCCTGTGTTTTGTCTTGCCTGGTTTTTGAACTCATTGTCTGGACTCTGACTCTGTTATTGGTTTTGCCCACTTGGTTTTGTTTGCTCCGGTTACTCATGCTTTGAGTTCTGCTAATCACGGTTTGTCTAATAAACTTTATCTGCACTTGGATCCTGGCCTCTGTCGTCCATTACAAAATCATATCTTCTCATTTATTTTGTGTTGTTTTGAATGTTTTCTGGGCTCACGTCGCTTACGTGTTCAACAAAACAATAAACCTTCGTACGATTCCGGCCATTTCGGACCTCTCGCGGTTGGTTCGTACCCAAACTGTTTCGTCCCTTATTCTATTTTATCTCAAAAAAAGTTTGGATTTTCATCATTCTAAAACATCATATTTGGGATATCAAAATCCGGAATCCCGGATATTTCCGGAATTTTATCACCCCTGATCTTAATGGTCAATACCAGATCCATACCAAGCACGGCTTGATTTGACCCACCGTCCTTCAAGAAGCATGAAGACAAGCATCCAGACATTTCTCTGCCCTCGCACCTCAATGATGGAACAAACATGTCATCCCCTACATGTCAGAGAGTCTTTAAACGACTGAAGACCCATCTCTTCCAAGAATACTTATCCTGTACTTATTAAAGGCTTATGATTGTACTCGTATCTTTATTGATTTGACATTCAAGCACATTCGAGCATCTGCTAAATGCCTTAAATGTAAATACACAGAATACAGAAAATAACACCAGCCTGTAAGAACCTGACCTGTGAACAATCAACAGAGACAAACATCAGAGATGTTTATACAGAAAGGGGAAGATGTCCTACCGGGTAGGTGGAAACAGGCGAGATGTATGGAGTCACAGCTGTCTGAGCCATTATCCTGTTCCCCATGCTGTAGGGAGGGGCGTAGTACCTGGAGGTGTTATAGATCAGTATGGTACACTAAACTGGTGCAGTTTGATAGAAACAGCAATTATACCATAAAACCTCAATGCAGAGAGTGATTATCTGACTAATAGCTTTATTAGTACAAATAGATATCCACATGTTTACATCACATCCTGTACAAAACACCACGTTCTGTTTTCCTGCATTGTTTAACATTTTCACATAATATCATAATCAGTTAATATGTTAAAGTATATATTCACAAAAATACAGTCAGACATTAGAATAGTGACTGGATCATTTATGTGCCAAGGTGAAGAAATACAGCCTCTTACCCATTCTGGAGAGCAGTTGTGTTAGGGTCATAGGTCAATGTGATTCCACTCTGAGAAATAAACAAACAAAATGCTTTCATTTCTATATCATTTTGATACGTTTCTAATACGTTTGATGACATTTCTCATCTTAACTGGCTGTAACCATAAAAGCAACAGTGAACACAGTTAACATATATTTTATAGTTTGTGTGCTTATGGGATTAAATGACTGATGTGCTGTGAAACACTCGCACACACATCCACACAGTGAATCGCAGAAGACGGACTTACTAGTCTCACCTCGGCGTCCCGTGTCCAGGTTCTTCCGTTGGGGACGTATTTAGTCTGACCGAGTCGCTTTTTCTGGCCGCCATCAGCAAACTTACACAGCAGTGGTTCTGATGCACCTAGACACACACACACACACACACACACACACAGCTTGAGTCTTCTTGCTAAAATTCAATAATCATCAGATTTACTCCGAAATACAGAACAATATGACAATTACCCAGCATTCCTGATGTGGACTTAATGAACTTCCCGTTGAAGTGGGAGATCACCGCATCACACTTTTCTGTAGACTCCATCCTGAGAGATGGACAAAGATGAAGAAAGAAAAAGAGAATGAAGAAAAGAGGGAAAACAAGCATCCAATTCCGAATTTTATGCAAAAATGCAAATTCTAGGTCAAGTAAATGATTATAGGCCTCAAAGCACATGTACTCAGACAGTCCAGGTGATGCTTCGCCAGACACTGACCTGGCAAAACCGACGCCCCGACTGACACCGTGTGCATCTCTGAGAATGCGTGTGGAGATGACCTGTCCAAAGGGCTTGAGGAGGTTCTCGAGCTCCTGCTCGTCCATCGACACTGGCAGGTTGGACAGGTACAGGTTGGTTGGGTCCTGTTCCTGTTGCTGTAATGAGACACGCACACGTTCATGTAGACATGCATGCAGGCCCAAGTCTCTCTTACTGCTTTAGTGCTTCTGTAACACCAAAGTGGGTTTAATCTCATGACAACCAAGAGGCTTTGGCCAAAATGGTGGAGTGACCCACAGAGAATCACCATTTTCTTTTCCACCCTCCTCTCTCTCTCTCTTTAATCCATATCCGTTTCACTGGCAGCTCGTGCATTCCTAGAGCAGAGTGTCAGGCTTAATTTGAGCTGCGGTGTGCCTGAGGCAAATCTGACATTCTTTCTCCGTGAAGCAATTTGGTTTATAAGGGCACCCTGGATTTATGGTCCTCAATAACCTTCTAGTTAACAGGGGGTCGTAGCCATGGTGATGAGCAGGGATTAGCATACGGCCTTTGGCTGACTGCGGCGGGCTCCTCGTTTGGCCAGCCGCAGAAATGAAGATAGAAAATGTCCAAAGCCCTATTCAGTTTGGATTAGTTTACCAGGAGGACGTCCATTTAACATTGTACATGTTGAATCTCCTGCATCCGGATGGCATTAACATAACTACAGGAGTGAAATTCTGAGGTGTTTCTCAGAGAAGTTCTATATTAAGGAGAACTGACACTTGTCCTGATTGGTGAGGCAGTAGAGGCGCTGCTGAGGAAGTCTAAAATAAATGGGCTCCTATGGAGCTTTAGTGTAAAATTGTAATTCCCAAATTGTTAATCTTAATACACACTAATGCAATTTTCACAAAACAGAACTATACACAACATATTAGCACCGCTATCATGTTTTTCATCTTTTAACACAAGTTTTAAGATTTTAAAAGAGAGGCTGGACTCTGCTGAGCAAACGAGAGAAGCCGCTCGTTAACCAATCAGCAACCTGTAGCCAAAATTCTAGCATTCTACAACACAAAACCGGCTTGTTTTACAAAAACAACAATACTGGCTAGGTTTCATGGATCATTTTATGCTATGTAATTGTAAACAAGAGTTAATTTGTAAAATGTTATGCGTAAAACTATTTGTTTTTAGCTGTTTAGCGCCATTCACTCCTATTCAAACAAGACTTACTCACAGCGCCCTCTAATGTTCAGTATCACTATTCGATGTAAAGAGTGAAGTAAGGAGTGGACAATATCTCATCTTCCTGATGGAGTGTAGGTTCTTTTACCTCCACATAAGGCTCCCCCAGGTAGAGTATGGAGTGGAGATCTTCCATCCAGACCAAGTAGATGATTAAATGGCTCTCCTAAAGCTTTCATACTTTAAGTGAATTAATACTTTTAATAAATACGGCTAGCAGCAGCAGCCAGAAATCTTTATTTTACAATATGACACGACATCTGATTAGAAAATCAGAGACTTGCATAGAGACAGGATTAAAATGACCAGACAAGCTCAGAGTTAGCTAAACACAATGTATACTTCAGTCTGTAGTTTCTGTTTGAGGGGAAAAAACAGACATTCTATGCACCTGGACATAATTAAAATCACAAAGGAGCTCCTGTAAAAGAAATTACAGGACCCCCTGTAAATTTGAACCATATCGAGCTTGTGTGTTAGATGTTGCAGCTCCACACACACACACACACACTCGACTATTAGTGTGAAAAGGGAAAGCAGTAAAGCGCTCAGCTATAATACAGAGAAAGAGCTGGAAATGGAGAGCTGATGAATAATTGAGGGTGAATGCAGAAGGGGAAGAGACAGAGAGAGAGAGAGACAGAGAGAGAGAGACAGAAAGAGAGAGATGGGAGGAGGTCACTGCAGTAAAAAAACGAAGGCTTTTGCAGCTGGATTATCACACACACACACACACAGAATGTGAATGTGCTTGTGCTATGTGTGGCAGAGAGTTAGATCAAGAGAGCCAGCGAGATAAAAAGAGACAAAGAGGTGAGAGAGAGGACACGCTCACAGAGAGCCGCTCTCGGATTAAACTCTTAGCCTTGACAAAAGACATCAGAGTTATAAATGTAAGTCACCTTAAAAGGAGGAATTGGTGCTAAAGGTTGAGGTCTCACCTTGGCCATCTGAGCCTGAACTCCACTGCTCTTTAGCGCTGCCACAGCTTTCTGAGCAGACACCGGACTGTCAAAATCCACAAAGCCGTAACCTGAAGACAGAACACTTTGTTATTATACATGTGCAATATAAGAATAAGTCACTCTGTGTTATGGTGAAGCAAACCATGATTGAATGAGCATCATTTGCTTACGTGATGGTACTGTATTCAATTATATTTGCTTTTATAGTCAACATTAATAAAAATGTTATCCATCCATCTTAATAGCTTAAACCTCTTCCCCTTTACTGGGTACTCAGCAGGGCATTCAGCTATCTAGCTACAGCCAGCACAAGGTGAAAATCCATGGCTACAAAGACATACACACACTCACAACAGGGCAATTTAAAGTACACAATTCATGTTTTTGGAGTGTGAGAGGTTTGATATATTTTATATATACAATGACAAAAATAAGTATTTGAACACCCTGCGAATTTGCAAGTTCTCCCACTTAGAAATCATGGAGGGGTCTGAAATGTTCATCTTAGCTGCATGTCCGCTGTGAGAGACATAATCTAAAAGAAAAAAAATCCGGAAATCACAATGTATGAATTTTAATAATTTATTTGTGTGTTACTGCTGCAAATAAGTATTTGAACACCTGCCAATCAGCAAACATTCTGGCCCTCAAAGACCTGTTAGTCCACCTCTAAATCATCCACCTCCACTCCACTTATTATTCTAAATTAGAAGCACCTATTTGAGGTCGACAGCTGCATAA
>BRDA01020629.1:0-14047 GCA_036984385.1 Crenuchus spilurus
AATCAATATCGGTATTTGTATCGGTATCGGCCATGAGAAGAAGGAAATTATCGGTTATCGGTATCGGTAAAAATTTTTCATATCGTGCATCACTAGTTTATTTTATAATAGTATTTCGCATTTAATGGAAACACCGCAATTGCGAAATTTGTTTTGTCTAATTGTTTTTTCAACAAAACAGAATATAGATAAAGCTTTGCGCAAAACTGCAATGGAAATGCAACTAGTGATGAACACCATGTGCTAGTGCTGACCACGGCCATTAAATTCAGCATATCGGTCTCACTATAAAGAAACTGTATATCACTGCAGTATTTAAAATTACCTTCCAACCCAGTGAAGAATTTTTAGACTGAAACCCTGAGGTGCTTTTACAGTATACATACCAACCCCCCCCCCCATCCACACACACACACACGTCTCAGAGCTCTCATGCAGCTGGTAATTATATTAATATTGATTTTATACCTCACAGTCATAAGCCTGAGAAAAAAATCCCATCTCTAACAGTATCATTCTTCATTCTTGATGCTCCCAGTACAAGTTTAACACTGGGTAAAACTGGCACCTTGGAAATGTAATTTCGTTCCACCTCATGTTCTACATGTGATGCGAATGACATTAAAGTTTCCTTGAATCCTTGAAGTGTCAGACATACAATAAAACATGGGTTCTCAAGCTTCATTTCAGTCAGGGAGAAAAAAATAGATCCCCATCTCTTTACATTTTAGGCACATTATGTAAAATATACAGATTTCATTTTAAATAAATTACCCATGGTTAGAATAAGCAGTGATTTGGCATTTAAGCATTAGCAAGTTGACCTTAAAATGGTCACTATTGTTGATGCAACGTAGCAAACATGATCTCTACACCATTACATTATTTAAAAATAAATAAACAAAAATAAAATGAATTGCAGACCCCTTGGCTATGCGTTGTGGATGCCACGTTGAGAACCACAGCACTTAACCATTTGTCAAGAACATAGAGATACCCATGCTTATGCGTGTCTGAGTTGGGAACCAAGTGAGTGTGAGAACGCAGAGCTGACCTCTCTCATAAACAGCTGCAGTCTCTAGGGGACATACACAAGTCCTCTGTGAACTCACTGCAGCACTCATGCTACTGTGTATGGAGAATACAGGAGAAAAACAGTGGAGAAGGGGACAAAGATGACGTATTCCGCATAGAGAGACATAGACAGAGAGATAGAGAGACATACAATACCTCAGGTCAAAATTAACCATTCAGTATGTACGGGAATGCATGGTTTGTAGCAGAGACAGAGACAGATGGAGAGAGAGAGAGAGAGAGAGAGAGAGAGAGAGAGAGAGAGACAGACAGAGAGAGAGATCCAAACTGATCACTTAAGATTAACAGTGCAGACAGTCATCTTAACAATTTGAGAAACAAATGCAATCTGCCTGCATTCTGAACATAGCCTGTGTACCCAAAATGATGTATGTGTGCCCGCTGCTCCCACATAAGAGAGACAAAAACAAAAGCATTATCTAACCAAATTAACAAATATCAACCAACATAAGTAGATAAACTACCAGTAACTAGGCTAGCCACAATTATTACCGTAGATTGTTGTTATTACAAGTGTTATTATTTTTCACAGTCATAAGCTTTCATCACATCAAAGCACATGTAAATTGGGTGTTTTTTCACCAGAAAATAGAGAGAGATATTGATGCATATTAAGGATTGCAATGTTGCGTAATATGCCGAGTTAGTTAATGTGGTGTTTGAGAAACATTACCCAAACACATTCATTGGTATCAGACTATAAAATATATATAAGATTTTGGAGCAGACATTTCCCAACCAACTGCCATACACATTTCAGCTACACCTTGGCAAACCAAAAACAGACCACCCTCATCACACTCCACAGCTTTCACTGGATATTGGTGACTTCACCAGCCTTCAGGTAAACTGTTGATTCTTTGCCTGTGGGGAATTTCTCATTCCAAACAAACCTATTTCTATTTATGCGTTACCGGCTTGAGAAACTGAATGCAGTACATTGCTCAGCTGGCCTTTGAAAGGTTGATATTTCTTGATTCTAGTCTTTACACACACTTCATATAAGAAGTATATTTGAAGAAGAAGCTGATGATCTTGCAGTGCATCACACTGTATCAGGCCTGATGAAAGCTTTGGCATTTTGACTATTCACTTGGACAACCTCATAAAACAGAATGATGCTGCTGTAGCCTCTCCCTGAGAATTGACTTCAACACAGAATCGCTCTCAACATCACTTGTGCTCTGCTCTGCTGCACTCCATACACGTGTCTCTGCATTTCCTGGTCTTTATGGAGATAAATTGGACTGTCTAGGCTAAAAATATATGAGAGGCAGTTTCTCCGCAAATGGGTTTGCTTACCTACGCAACTCTTTCAAGACTGCCCGGACAAGCCAAGCAGAATTAATGCAGGAGTTTAAAAAGAGGCCTGGTACTGGCAGCAAGAAAGTGAAGAGTCAGGGAACATTGTTTGAGTGTGTGTCTTCTATTCTGTTTGACACCATCCTGCGGTGTGGCTACAAGCCTACGCTGTACAGGATACACTCAGGCAACTGTGCCATCAAAACCAGCCAAGTCAAGATGCTCTTCAAATGAACAATCCCACTGGGCCAGTAAGCTGACAAGTGTTTTTTTCTTGATAAAGCCTTTGTGAAGAGACCTTGGCACAATTATTTCTATTATCCAGACTCAATAATCTCTAATACTCTAAGACATAAAGAGTTGTTTTCATAGACATTAGGCATACATTTAGTCCAAACTGACACCTGACAGTAAAAGTGCACTACCCTTAATATTGCAATTCAGTCCAAGATTAAGCTTAATCAATGATTGTGAAACTGGCAATATAACACAAAAAAACTCTGAAACACCCTGGGGAATTTAATTATTACAATTATCTAATGATTGTGATCAAGTTAATCAAGGCCTTCAGGAACATCTTAATATTGGAACCGTGTGTTGAATCTAAATTCTTCCTTCTACTGATTTATTATGCCTCTGAAAAAGTTGTAGCAGTTAGATTTATATGACATAGTGTTCTCTTGTTTGAGATATTTTTGTCTCAGTTCATCACCTCTGTTGAATCTGACCTTTTCATAATCCTACAGAGACCTTAACACACATGCAACTGCACACATACAGTAATAAACACACAATTTCACACATACACTGACTCAATATCTGCAAGCAAACAGAAAATCCCCGTAACAAGTCACTCATCTGGATGAGGGTGAGGGGAGTCAATAAACGTTGTCAGCCTGGGGTCAGATTCACAGTTAGAGAGGAATTTGTAAGCTCTAGGACTATCTTGTGTCCCATGTACATTCATCAAGAGATGAGAACCCTGCAGCCATGAAATATGTGCTGCTTGATATGTAATGACAAAAGTCTGTCCCAACAATGGATGGAATGTTTAAACACCCCGAAATGTAAAGAAATGAGAGTACTATATAATATGCAGTTAAGACTTAGCCAAAGTCAGTATGTGTGAAAATCCCTGACAAAAAGCAATCTCACACGTATTAATACAATGAAGATTAATATTTGTTTAAATGTTCCTCCCTATAGCACTCTTTAGCAAGTATTTCTGAAAGAATCCCTTTTCACCCTAGAATTGTGAAACAGTATATTGTTTGCGATAAGATCAGTAACATTTCTTCAACACATTACAAGTCACCTGTGGCACATGGTCAATTAGGAAAAAATCTGAATGCCACTCAGCATCAACAGGGCAAAGAAATAAGTGTTAATCAATTTGATTTACTTAGAATTGCTATAATTTAATTACTGAAGATGATGCTGATCCTATACAGTGAAACATCAGTTCAGCTTGAGGGACTTAATGAAGCTTTCAGGTCAGCTGAGGTAGACAGTAGTACTTTACAGTAGTACTCCTAACAGCATGCACAGTCTTTCCTTATGGCTAACACAATAATATGTTTAATATCTGACTTCTTTTCATTAAAGCAAAATGTAAAATGTCAATGCACCTAAATTATTTATTTAGTTTATTTGGTTATTTATTTAATCTAGGTTTAAAACACTGGGCATATTTTTCCTTGCTAGCCAGTCAGTAATTCACTACCCTGGCCCTGAAGGCACATGTTTTGCTTTAAGACACCCACTTCAGCTCAGTAAAGGGTACATAATTGGGTGACCAGTTGGATCAGGCAAAAACCTTAAAATGTGTGCAGTGTGTCTTCAGAAGCATTGTTGGGAAACACTGCGCTAGGTGAGACTTTTCACTCCCATCTGAAACTAGTTACCAGATAAAGCAGCAGCACAAAAGATGTATGCTT
Organism: Crenuchus spilurus; assembly: GCA_036984385.1. NCBI lineage: Eukaryota > Metazoa > Chordata > Actinopteri > Characiformes > Crenuchidae > Crenuchus > Crenuchus spilurus. Next base: position 4,335 of record BRDA01020629.1, read on the forward strand.
GTGTCAAATTCACTCGACATCACAATAATCCTCCTTCTGCATGGATAACGCTCCCTGATGCCCTTACAGACCATGAAAGACTTTATGACCAAAGTAGACGATCAGTAAAACTTAATCTGAATAATGAATAATATATTATGTTGAGTGTTTGTTTTCCAGACTCTGCTGTGTTGTGCTAGTCAGCAGCAGTGTGGTTTCTAAACCCTGCATTAATCATTCTCACCACCGTCCACTCTGGCACTGAATCCACAGACATATTTGCATTTTTTTACTTTTTACAGTGGGAAATAATAAAAAACAAGTTGTTAGCAGTCTTAGCACGTTTACATGTGGTAATATATCCACATACAGAGCAGTTTGTTGGTGTTCTGTTTTAAAGGTCTGTCACAATTTCTAAGTAAATTTAAGCCTGTCCTGCTCCACGTGATCCTGATCTATTAAGCATTATCCACCCGGAAGCGTCTTGAAGACCCTTTGTTTACAAACACATGACTTCGTTCTGTTCACGCGCGCACATGCACACGCACGAGCCGTTAAACGGTCGCTCAGGTCAGCATGGCTGTTTTAACATGTTTACACCGCTCTCTCACGCACAATTTCACACGGCTTTGAGCTTGAAATTGACCAGGAGGCTCGTTCGTAATGTCTGAGACTTACTCGTTGGTTCTTCGCGTTGTACATGTCGTTATCAGCCTCGCTCCGTGGAATAAAGACGAACTGTCAAATTCCCACAAACACCCGCAGTGTCACAGGCGCCATTCACTGCACTCCGGGAGGCATTCAGAGTGTGACACATCCGCTGGTAAAGGTAGACCACGCCGAGTGTGTGTGGACGGCTGCACTTGAGCCGAGCCCGCTTCAAGCTCTTCACCGCAGTGGGGCTCACACGAGGAGGCGTGTGCGCGCCTGTGGGGGTGCGAGTGCGCGCGCGACTATGTGCAGATCGAGCCCGGGCTATTTCTGGTCCTCCACTCTAGCCTTCGGGGGTTGCAACTGAACGACACGTTATCTTAATAGAAACTACAAACAGATCCATGGTGACAGAAAGGTCTAAGCTTCAGCTCTGTGCTCGTAACTGTCCTGTCAGTATAACCCCATACCGTGTGTGTGTGTGTGTGTGTCTCTCTCTCTCAATTACATCACTGTGCTAATAATAGTTGGGAATGCACAAGTTAAACCTGAACACAGTTGCTTTTGTTAATTCACTCAGTGAGATCTTCTTTAACACTGGTCAGATCTTTAAACCTGGTCAGTGTCTCTCTGATCATGGGTCTCTTAAAATCAATCATCTGCACCTCAGAACCTCACTAAGGTCATGTTTGCACAAGCTCATTCTACTACCTGTGATTTTAAACTCGGGCAATGACTCAAGCAAAAACATTTGTTTCATTGGGGAAATACAAAAGCTTTTGACAGATGGACAAAGTGTAGTGAAAAGCTGGAAGATTAAATGTTGAAAAATTATGTATTTAAACTGATTAATATAAATTTTACAGCCAGAGTGCGGGTCATTTTGTCTCACCTTTAGCAGTTAATAATGCTAGTTAATAATCAGTATTAACTGCTGTTAGCAGTCATTTGTGTGTCAAAAGTGCCCATTTGAAAACTGAGTGAAAAGATGAACAACATTAATGCCTAAACCTAAAAATGAAACTGGTTACTTTCAGCCAGATTAATGACTCCGTTCTCCATCAGATGAAGTTCAAATTCAGTAATGTTACTTCTGATGTTAGTAGCCTGTATTCCCTGTGGACTGTCTCTGATCTGATTTAAAGTCAAAAGGCCACCTGTCCGGCTGTCTGATCGGGGGGCATTTGGAGACTGAAGGCTGCCAGGCAGCTAACAGACTTGCACCCAGATTAAGATGCTTCTGAATGGCTCTGCCAGGAGAAACAGCAGGCACCACTGAGCCTGGTGGAAAACCATGGAATGGGACAGTATTTGAGGGATGAATACTAAAGTGCTCAGTGTAGTGGTCCAGAACATGCTGGTAATAGAGGGTATTGTTCAGTTAGAATTAAAACATGAATTGCATAGGTTTGAAATGAAGAGCATGATAGCAAATCAAACTGTAACTATGGTTCTGTGTTATGTTTTGTTTTCTTTTTACGGACACTTTTGCTAATTTTGTACATTTTACTACATGTTAGGTAAGAGTGAGAGAAAATGAGCAGAGGTGAAATGTTTTTGGTGTGGGCAGTGCAGGTGTGTGGGCGAAAAAGTGTCTGAAAAGCAGTAAAGAGAGGAAGAAAATGAAAGCAGCAAGAGAGTGCAGAAGGGAATAAAGAACCTTCTCCAAATCAAACATGAGTAGAGGTGTGATGACAGAGAAACACTGAAGAGAAGCAAATCTAACAGTGAAACCTGTAGGCTGAGCTGGCAAGGCTTCACATTCACAGTTTTGTAAACACTCACACCATCCTAAATAGTCCTGCAGTCTGTTTGCTCAGAAGCACTGTAAAAACATATCTACAGCTTGTAAGAGGATGGTTTTCTGCTTGTGAGCAGCTACTCCATTACATATAGCTTTGGACCATGAAGAGGGGTGATGAGAGAAAGAGCTCTAGTATGTGTGTTTGGTACACTTAAAAATGAATAGGTTGTATAATGGGTGATTTCAAGTGATGTCATAGAAGAAACACATTTGGTTCCCTATAGTCTTTTTTCGGTTGTTCTTTAAAACACATCTCAGTTAAAAAGTTCTACAGGGGGCATAAAGTAGTTCTTCTTTCTTCCTGACTGATAAACATGCCATTCTGCAAACAAACAAAATCTTGTTTCCTATCTGACAATAGTCAGTCTGTGGACTTCTTCCTTCCTTAATATACACAGCCAATTTAAAATGTTGCATTCTCTTGCTCCACATTTTGACCAGTGTATCTGACAAAACAATCTCCACAAAAATATTTTGTGCGCTGTGTACTGTTTTTATACATCTTTGCATCTTTTAAATTGTTATCAGAGGGAATTATGTAACTGCGATTTTTCTTCCTGGGAGGAACAGACAGGAAATATCTTTAATGCTTTTTACCACTAATCAGCTGGATACAGACTGGATCATGATCACAACAAAAAGCCATTCAAAACAAATCCCTTATAAAACAGATATGGAACACTGAGGCTGCTCAGTAAATTCACAATTGGGCAATGTAAAGCAAGCATTTCGGAAACCATTTCAAATAAGTGAAAAGCTTTCACCAGTTAAACTATAGTGTCAGAAAGTAGCTCATCATTTCTTGGAAGGAAGGATTTGTGTGGCAGTATAAAAAAAGCTCTTTGCACCAAAGAATATAATGAAGAGCAGCTGGTGCAGAACCACAATAAACAAACATACTGTGACTGATACTGCCAGCTGATAATGGTGAGGTTCAATGTGTTCTATAAAAGCCTTTAAGGGAAATTGATTTTTGCATTACAACAAACAAACCAACACAACGTATAGGACGATTACAACCAATTCATCATGAAGGACCACAGACAATAATACTAGCAATAGTAATAAACAAGCATGAAAGAAACCTCCACAAGCTAATGCAAAACTGGTTTCTGAGACCAAGAATAATTTAACATCTACAATCTGAAATGTTCTCGAATGAATATTTAGTTCAATCATGGTTTAGTTTAGGCTTAATTCAGTTAATCTGTTCTCGGTGTGGTATGATGAGTAGCAAAAGGATGTAGATAATTTACTATGTAAATGAATGTATTGGGTAATGTTCAATACATTATACAATGCTCAAAAAAGAAATAAAGGGAACACTAAAATTACACATCCTAGATCTCAATAAATAAAATATTCCATTTGAAAATCTTTATTTATTACATAGTGGAATGCGTTAAGAACAAAATAACATCAAAATGATCAATGTAAATCAAAATTTTTACCCCTTGGAAGTCTGGATTTGGAATGATACTCAAAATCTCATACCACCCTCATGGAGTCTGTTTCTGACAGTTTGAGCAGAAACATGGATATTAGTGGCCTGCTGGAGGTCATTTTGCAGGGCTGTGGCACTGCTCCTCCTGTTCCTCCCCGAACAAAGGAGGAGGTAGCGGTCCTGCTGCTGGGTTGTTGCCCTATGCCTCCTGGTGTACTGGCCTGTCTCCTGGTATCTGCTCCATGATCTGGACACTGTGCTGACAGACATAGCAAACCTTCTTGCCACAGCTCGCATTGATATGCCATCCTGGATGAGCTGCACTACCTGAGCAACTTCTGTGGGCTGTAGACATCACCTCATGCTACCTCTATGGTGAGAGAACTGACAGAATGCAAAAGTGACCAAAACATCAGCCAGAAAGGATGAGAATAGAGAAAAGGTTTATGGTCACCATCTGCAGAACCACTTGTTTATAGGGGTTGTCTTGCTAATTGCCTATCCTTTCTACCTGTTGTCTGTTCCATTTGCACAACAGCAGGTAAAATTGATTCACAATCAGTGTTGCTTTCTAACTGGACAGATTGGTTTCACAGAAGTGTGGTTGACTTGGAGTTACATTGTGTTGTTTAGGTGTTCTCTTTATTTTTTTGAGCAGTGTATTATATTATGAGGACAAAATACTAGAATAAGGAGCAACTGGAAAAACATAAAAAAATGTCAAAAGTAGTCTGACCTGATGTGTTTAGTCTATAAAGAGGGCTACCCAAAGAAAGAGTTAAGCTATGAAGTCAGTGACAGCTCAGCCCTCTGCTTATCCATGCAGAGCCAATGAGAGGTATGCTGTTCCTTTATCCAGCAGCTCAGTAAGCTGGCTTAACCTACAGATTTCTCTGTGATGACAACATTACACACCCGTGCAACAGTGTTTGCAGATGAGAATGTTTTCTCTCTTGGTAGGAAAAGGTGCATATTGCATAAGCAATGATTTGTGATTGGTTCACATTTATTACACAACTTGACAAAATATGGACATCAACCTAAAGTGTAGTCCCGGTTCTAGAAGAAAAAATAAAGACGTGTTATAAAATCTGGCTTACAACTACTCATTCTTTTATTTACATTGATGGTGCCATCTTCTTTTAGAAACAGTTTATGTTGGACTAGCTGTTCTCAAATATACACTAAAGCTTTTATTTCTTTTTCTATTTTAACACCTCTTATTAGAGCTGAGCGATATGGCCAGTAATTTGATCACGATACATTTTTCTATATTGATCAATCTCGATAATTATCACAATATTAAATTTTCTAACACTGTCATAGTTTTAAACAACATCTTTCTAAAAACATCAGACTAAATACATGAAATGTTACTATTTAAAATATTAAAATGTTTATTGCCATAACATAATATTGTAGCATCCAGCTGGACGCGTTGAAAGGATGGAAGAGAAAGACATTTACAGTCGTCACTTTATTGTTGAAACTTACAATGACTGCTGTTGTCCGCAGCCATTTCAAAACAGGCTAAAGAGCCAAGCTAACAGGCTAATGCTAGCACTCGGGCTGACACACACACACCCCACTACGCTCTCCCCCAATCACATGCTTGTCTTAAACACAACAGTACATTCTGGTGGCGTGGGTGAGAAGGAGTTAACAAGCAGAAGTATTAAGACTTCTGAACTCACTGTCAAGCTGCTTAGACATGAAATGGAAACGAGCGTTAGTGCTTATCAAATTCTATTGTCCCAGCTTATCATCGTCATCGAGGGAAAAATTATCGTGAAAAAAATAGATATTGTTTTATCGCCCAGCACTACCTCCCATATCTATTGAACTAGAACTACAGAACTGTGCGACATTTCACCAGGCCAAAGTATATTGCTTAAAGTTCCACTACGTCACCCTCATCGAGGGAGCTACACACAATGACACAAACACTGTAACTCGATAAGCTTCATGTGCCTCAGTCCCAAAGTAGCCAGCTTTATTTAGGCCCCCCATCTAAACTGTCCTTCGACCCTTCCAATTAAACAAATACCGAAGGGTCAAATTACGACCCCCTACAAGAGTTTGTTCCACTGACATCACTAAGCAGAAGAAGTGAGAACAAGCGGGATTTCTCAACACTTTGCAAATAAGCAAAAGTGCTTTTCACAGACTTGCATGCTTTAGAGCCACTGCTACAGTGGCAACAGCAGAAACAATTAAGTTGGAGGCTGACACAGCTTAACCATGCACAATAAAAAGTCTTTACACTAAGGCCATAAATCTAATAATGAAATAATGAAAACATGAAGCACTGAGATGATGCACATCCGTCTTGTGGGTACTAAGAGACATCCAAGCACCAGAACACATTAAACTACAAGGACGTGAAGTATTGGGTAATACAGGGGTTTTGGATTTTGCAAAGTGCAATCAACTGTGTTTAAATGAAGAAACACAAACATAATGTAATACGATTTATACACAATTGTTAACCATTATTTTTCATTTTTTGTACACTTTGGGTGCTCACATATCTTTTGATTGATGACTTATTTATGCTTTATGATTTTACCCTGAAAACCTTCAAATTAATTTTAATGTCCATATTTTGATGTTTGCAAAGCACAAGCAAATCTACGACAATTAGTCTGAATAATTAAAAATTTTTTTAATATAGCCCTATTAATATGGAGGACCAAAAATAAAAGTATGTATAAATAAATAAATAAATGTGGGATAAAAAATTACATTGCGGAGAATAGCTTAGCCAACTCGGGTTATTACAAGATAGTGTTGTTTGATTGCTTCTGTCTGATTTACCAAACTGACCAATCATGCTTTTAGAATGAGGTTAGAACCACCCACTCAATTAACATACGGTTTGAAGAAAAGTAAATGTAGACATGTGGAAATACATAAATAAACTAGAAAAGTGCATTTCCTGAAGGAAACGCGGGATGTTGCGCATTGCTAATATGGCCCACAAGCTAAGGTATTCCAGTTGGTTTGTAAGGTGATGCTGTGGAATCTGTGGTGGTTGCTATGGTATCCAAGGCGGTTGCTATGGCACCCAAGGCCGTTGCTATGGCACCCAAGGCCGTTGCTATGGCACCCAAGGCCATTGCTAAGGTGTTGCTATGGTATCTGAGGTGGTTGCCATGTCTGTATGTGAAAATGAATGGGAATTAATGTGAGGAACGAGGGATGAAAAGATGACAAAAAGAGAAGTGCGGGTCAGTATGGCTCTGGCCTCCGTTACCTGCCCTGCTGGAGTACATCAATTTTTGTGGCTGTTGGGACACAAACTCTGTGGCTTGAGTGTTGAGCTGGGCGGTATAACCAAAATTCTATATCACGGTATTTTTCGAAATTATATCGGTTTCATGGTATTTGACGTCCCCCCCCCCCATGCATGATGTGTTAACTGCATTGATTGCGAAAAGAATTACTGCAGTAGAGTGGTTAAGAGTACCCTATTCCACTGTTAGAAAAATGTCTCTGTATTACATGTAATACAGATTTGCATGGCCCCACATGATCAGTTTTCAAATGGTGGCACTAAAGTAGTGAATGAATCATATAGCATGACAGTTGCAGAAAAAACTTTTTGCATTTTTCAGACATCAAAACTGTAGGTTTATACAACTTATGTAAACCAGCTACATATAATATTATAAACTGCACACCAGTTTGTTAATTTACAACATATCTAAACAAATAAGAGGTATTTATACATAAAGTAGCCAGGGCTGTTTGTCAATGGTTGTATTGTACTGAAAACTCCCAAATACCTTACCTTTAATTAAATAATATTTAAACAATAATAACAATAATCATAAATATAAACATTGTGCAACTTCCAGCAATAATATTATTGCTTCAGGCCGAGGTACATTACCCAATATTCAAGTATTCACCAAAAAACAAGTGCAACCATCATTAAGTAAAAGTGGATCTTGCATCAAACTAAGCTATAAACATAAAACAAAACTGCAACTTGCATTAACAAAGTCCTTACACAGTACCCAGCTGCATATAGGTAAATACACACTATTCAAGTATTGAAAAATAACAAGTGCGACTTAGCTTGCAGTATTACCCAGTTAGTAACAGTTTTCACACATGAACATAATGAACAAGGCACTTAAATAGGCAAAATCTCAAGACATTACAAATTTTTTGCTAGGAAAACCAGAAGGTCAACAGCATCTGGTTTGAGTGCTGCCCTGTGGCACGTAACAATATTCCCACCAGTGCTGAAAGCTCTTTCTGATGGGGAACTTGTAGCATGGATGCAAAGATATCGTCGGGCTAGCTTGGCAACTTGAGGGAAATTAGCTTGGTAGCATTTCCACCACTCCAAAGGGTCTGCATCACTGTCAACCTCTGTAGTGTTCAGGTACGTTCTCAGTTCCATTGTGATGCTTTCCTCATTGGATAGCCTAACACTGCTGGAGCCCATGCTGGGCTTTTTAAAAAAGTTTTTTTTTCTTTTTTCCTCGAGAGGAGGGACAGGCTCTGCTGCTGCACCAGTTGGCATGCCAGTGCACTCTTCATATTGATCTTTTAGTGACTTTATTTCTTCTACAGCTCTGGACATAATGTGATCCACCTTTTTGTTCTTTATGTATGTTGTTCTGAATCGTGGATCAAGAAGAGATGTGATGTCCAGGAGGTCATCCAAGATGGGATCTGAATATTTCTCATTCAAGTAGATTAGAATGTTTTTCTTAAACTCGTTGGTCAGTTGTGTATCATTCTCCTCTGCAGCAAGAATACTTGTGTTGAAGAGATGGAGCACTGGCTTGAGATATGAAACACTGACACTGCTCTCCTGACAATGCATCTGTGAACTGCTGGAGTGGTCTCAAGACCTTGTTCACAGACTCTAGCACATCTACATCCTGCCAGCTGAGCACCAAGTGCCTACATTTTCTGTCAGCTTTTAAAACCTGACTAATGGCACGCTCTTGTTCAAGAACTCTTTCTATCATCTTCTGATGCGACCCCCACCTGGTAGCCATCTCAGCTGTGAGCATATGCTTTGGCAGGCCCAGTTCAGCCTGAGTAAGGCCCAGGTCCCTCCGTTTCTTCCAGGAGTATGAGAAGGAAGACACAATTTTTTTGCAGACATCTACTGCACGATGTATGCGGTCATCTTTCGCACCAGTCTCTGTAAAAACAACAAACCTTTCTATTAGTTATCATTTTCAGATGTTTTCTTGGGTAATCCAAATGATGATTGCAATAGATTCATTATTGAAATGTCTTAAAAGGATCTCATTTATTAACTCTACAAATAATTTTCACAAGCCCACATAAAGTAAATTAAACAAAATTATGTAATGCATAAATTAAAACCCTGACTGAAAAGATATGATAAAAAATAACTTATTATACACATTTGTTTGCAGTATGTGGTTTACCATTACTTAAAAGTAATTATACATTATTTCAGTGAAAATTACATACCTATTGCTGTGTGAAGCCTGTGTCCAAAGCACTGCAGCCATGTCTAGTTGTTAATCTTCACAGCCTTCTTGATGTTTGCCCTGTCTGTGCTCTGCAAGCCCCCAGGCATCGAGTGCTTCTCGCAAGCCTGCAGCAAGTAATTCACTGGTGTGGTCATCTGGGAAGTAGCTTGTTTGGAGGCAGTGACTCTTCAGTTGCCAGTCATTGTTTATATAATGAATCGTCAAGCTCAAATACGGTTCCATTGTGCGACTTGACCACAAATCTGCAGTCTGTAACGATTGCTTAAGTGTATACTGCGCATGCGCTTTGAGTTGTAGCTTTTGAGCGGGATGGTGGAGCTGAGTTGTAGCCTAGCTTCCAGTC
>BRDA01020634.1:0-24526 GCA_036984385.1 Crenuchus spilurus
GATGGATAACATCAAGACGTGGACTGCATTATCAGGTGCTAGCCTGCTACAAGCAACCAGAGACAGATGGCATTGGAGAGAAGTGACTCGTCTGTACAGCCTACCATCGCGATGACGGCGTATGACATGACATGACAAAAATATTATATTTATTTTAATAATAATGCAAGATAATTCATCATTTAATTATCACACTGATGATGAAGAGGCCTTAAAAACTCAATTATGTATCAAATCTGATACGCTTGGCTTTATAGGGTTAAGCAAACAGGAGTCACAGAAGACTAGCTGCATGTAAGACTGGTACAAGTGCGCAACAGTGGCAGAATGTTTTAATGAGGCTTCATTACTTGCTGTTCACAGGGTGAAGTGGAAAAGGTAAGGAAGCAAAAAAAAACTCAAAATAACTTTCCTCAAACTCATGAGAGTTTGCTCTCCTAAACATCTGGCATAAACTGAATGATGTGCAACAATTTAATGAGCTTCTTCACAGCAGTGAACAATTATTATCTGTGAAATGGTAAAGCCTTAATCATAATTCATGGAAGCAATTTTGAATCTAATCAGCTGTCCTCTGCACAGCATGCCATTAGTTTGAATATGAATGGACAAGCTATACGAGTGTGTATCAATATTAATAAACAAAATGGACATACAAAATAGCTAACTTAATTGAAAATGCCTCAAATTCTTTTACAGCGAATATTAAACCTTATATACACACATACACTGATCTGCCATAACATTAACATCACCTCCGTTTCAAATCACGACCCCCAGATGACCACCACAGAGCAGGTGGATCATTCTCAGCACTGCAGTGACACTGATGTGGTGGTGGTGGTGTGTTAGTGTATGTTGAATGGATCAGACATAGCAGAGATGCTGATGTTTCTAAACACCTCAGTCTGCCAACAGCATCCTGTGAGCACCAATGAAGGACTAGAGGACCAACACAAACTGTGTAGCAACAAATGAGCTACTGTCTCTGACTTTACATCTACAGGGTGGACCAACAAGGTAGGTGTGCCTAATAGAGTGGACAGTGAGTGGACACAGTGTTTAATATCTCCAGCAGCTCTGCTGTGTCTGATCTACTCATCACACACTTACAAACACACTTTAGGCAGCCATGGTCTAGTGGTAAGGATCTGGTCTTGTGACCAGAAGGTCGCTGGTTCGATCCCCAAACAGGACATAACTGAAGTGCTCTTGAGCAAGGCACCTAACCTCCTAACTGCTCCCCGGGTGCCGGTGGATAAGGGCTGCCCACCACTTTGGGCACAAATTTTCACAGCCTAGTGTGTTCACTAGTGTGTGTGTGTGTGTGTGTGTGTGTTTCACTGCACGTATGGGTTAAATGCGGAGGTCAAATTCCGTTGTGTGAAAAATCACATTGGCTAAATTGGTTGATCTTAATCTTAATCTTAACAAACCACCACCACATCAGTGTTACTGAGAATGATACAAAATCCAAACAATAGCTGCTCTGTGGAAAAAGAGACAGAGGAAAATGTTTTGACTGAGTGAGAGACAGATATTGCATTTGTTACTTTAATGGATATCTGTGAATGCATCCAAGATCAGTGCAGGACATAATGATCACAGACACAGTATTGACAAAACCTCTAAACAGAGTGATTATGGGAGTTTAGGAAGGGGGAGTACATCCTGTGCATTATTCATTGCGCTCTATGCACAGAGCAGGGAAACCCAGGACTGGTCAGGCTTCCCTTTACCACTCAGTTCTGTATCCATAACCATAATGCATAGTCAAACAGACCACATACAGTATACAACAGCAGTAGCCCTCTCAGTAATCTTCAACAGTGGCCAACACTGCCTAGTCAAACCAAGTTTCAAACAGTTTGCAATTAATCTTTTGCAATACATTGTGAGAAAACCTTTCATCAAACAGGCAAAAGGTGGATGGTAGACAACAAAGAAAATACTCCATAATCCTTATAATATAACGTACAGTCATTGGCCACTTCATTAGGTACACACACCATGCAACAGATGAGCTACTGTTTCTGACTTTACATCTAAATCTACATGGTGAGCAAACAAGGTAGGCATGGACAGTGAGTGGATATAGTGTTTAATATCTCCAGCAGCTCTGCTGTGTCTGATCAGCACAACATTTATATTCATTACATAAGACAAAAAATAGTCACCTTATGTGTTTAAGGTGGTAGTACCTTCAGGCTCCTGCAGATGGCTCTGCATGCTACTATACAGTGTATCACAAAAGTGAGTACACCCCTCACATTTCTGCAGATATGTAAGTGTATCTTTTCATGGGACAACACTGACAAAATGACACTTTGACACAATGAAAAGTTGTCTGTGTGCAGCTTATATAACAGTGTAAGTTTATTCTTCTCTCAAAATAACTCAACATACAGCCATTAATGTCTAAACCACCAGCAACAAAAGTGAGTAGACCCCTAAGAGACCACACTCCTAAATGTCCAAATTGAGGACTGCTTGTCATTTTCCTTCCAAAATGTCATGTGACTCGTTAGTGTTACTAGGTCTCAGGTGTACATAGGGAGCAGGTGTGTTCAATTTTGTAGTACAGCTCTCACACTCTCTCATACTGGTCACTGAAAGTTCCAACATGGCACCTCATGGCAAATAACTCTCTGAGGATCTTAAAAAATGAATTGTGCTACATGAAGATGGCCAAGGCTACTAGAGCAGGGTCCACTCAGAACAGACCTTCTTTGGTTGTCCAAAGAAGCTGAGTGCACGTGCTCTGCATCACATCCAAATGCTTTCTTTGAAAGATAGACGCAGGAGTGCTGTCAGCATTGCTGCAGATATTGAAGAGGTGGGGATCAGCCTGTCAGTGCTCAGACCATACGCCGCACACTACATCAAATTGGTCTGCATGGCTGTCACCCCAGAAGGAAGCCTCTTCTGAAGCCTGTACACAAAAAATCGATATAGTTTTATCGCCCAGCACTACTCTACAGGCAGTGGCAAAAATGTTCATGGTAACTTTTCCCTGAGTTCTTTCAGAAATGAGTTGTGAAGGATCTTGTGAAGGTCTTTCAGCTACAATTCTGAGAATTTCCTATAAACTTGGTTTTTCGCCACTGTTGGTATACCCATATGACTGTATGCATCCATACACCTGCAAATTAAAAAAAACTACACTACTGTTGTTTGTACATTACCTGTCTTAATTTAATTTGAATGTTTGTGTGTTGTATAATCTGTAGTTATAGGCACATAGTATACATAATATGTACAGTCTGTGTATTTTATGTATACTATGTATATTGTTTACTGTATATTGTATACTGTCTGCAAATATATGCATTACCAGAATATTGTGTATTGTCTGTAAATGATATGTACATTACCTGTATATTGTTTATTGTATGTCAATTTTATGTTCATTACATGTATACTGTATGTTATGTATGGTATGTAAATTATTTACAACTGTTTATTGATCATAACCTTGGAGAGACACCAACAGCCAGAAATTAATTCCTTGTGTGCGCCAACATACTTGATTCTAATTGTGATTTTACTTGACGGTTTAAGCGAGGTCACTTTCAAAGCACACTGGCCAGTGTGTCACTTTCACTTTTGTATTTTAATGGCCACTCAAAATAGGATATAAATATCTTGCCTCAATAGATGCAGTGAGACTGTCTGTGCAGAGTCTAGGTGAGCTGATATTGTGAGCTCTGAAGCTGAGGGAGCTGAATGACAAATCACTGGAATGATAAAGCCAGAATACTTCGCTACCAGGGGAGACGATGTCACCGAAATTAGGACTAAAATGAGAGATTTTTTAAAATAATACTCTATGACGGCTTATTTTCTTTACTGATTAAGAGTAAAATGTTTAACTTTTTACATAAAAAATGCTGGAATAAAGCTTGGAGATACATCAGCGAGACAATGTTTACAAAGAAGAGTGAAGGATAAGTGAATGGAAAAGGCTCGTCTGTACCATCTCTTTTCCTATTTTCACTCCTGGCAACCTGGCGGCTGTTCCCATAGAGACAGGCCTACAGCTAGCCATGGCAGATGGAGGGTGAGCTGGAGGTCTAAATTTGTCCCCCAGCAAACTCTGTGAGTACAGCAGCACGCCGGCAGGAGGAAGTGGGGGGAGAACAGGCTGACCTCGGCACGCGAGTGGCACCGCCACACAACCCCACGTGCCCCTCACTGAGTGACCAACATGTTCATCAAAAACAAACCGGAGGGACCGGCAGACCCCACTGAATGCCACGCTGCAGGACTTGAAGGCACACCTCACCAACCTGCTTGCACTGGCAGGAACATCAACGTGATCATGAAAACACAGGGGGAAAGACATCACGACCCAGCAGGATCTGACGGAGAATGGTCAGCGTCCGGAACAACCAGCATGGCGAAATCTTCCAATCCACATGACCATGCACTGGCACAGATATTTATACACTCATTGTCCATTAATAGCAGCCAACAGCATCATGTGAGCACTAATGAAGGACTAGAGGACCAACACAAACTGTGCAGCAACAGATGAGCTGCTGTCTCTGACTTTACATCTACAAGGTGGACCAACAAGGCAGGTGTGTCTAACAGAGTGAACACACTGTTTAATGTCCAGCAGCTCTGCTGTGTTTGATCCATCTCCATCTGCTCCGTAAGGCAGGCTGATTGTTAACCATGTTATGATTGTCCATGTTATACAGTACAATGGCAAAAGTTTGGGGACACGCATGAATTTTTTCAGTGTATTAAAAGAGTTTAGCCACAAGATTCAGGATGTTGGTTGATCACCACCTAACTCATCCCAAAAGTATTGGATGGAGCAGAGAACACAATTCCACTGCTCCACAGTTCAATGCTGGTGGCTTTAGACCCCTCTAGCCCAAGACTGGCATTAGACATGGTGCCAATAGGTTATCCAGAGAACCTTATTGGCAGTACTTCTGTACAGGCACAAGACTTGCTGGCATAAGACATAGCGTATGATGTACTGACATTTTCTGACAGAATAAAAGCCCTCAGGACCCTGAGCCACGATCATCACATGAGAAAACCCATATATCCATCTGACAGACTACAAAACAAAGGTATAGCTTTACACCTTGTGACTTTTCTCATAAAACAAGGACCTCACACGGATGTTCACCAGACACACCCAATGTGTGACGGCGTCTGTGAAGGCAAGCACAAGAGCGCTACTACTGACTTTTGTCTTATTCATGCCAGAAGGACTTCACAGCGTATAAATCTGATGACAGCTTTTACAGGAAGGGTTTGGTGAAAAATAATATTTAAATTCTTTCCCCAGATGTGGTCTATCATTCAGGACATGTTTGGAGTCCAAATGCTCCTTAAGTTTAGAACTGGTGCTGTTAGGCCACACTAGAGCACAATAGTCACCTAAATAGTCAAAGTGCATCAGTAAAAGTTCTCTCAAACCACGTACAGACCTTAAATAAGCTCTCACAGACTAGCCGAGAAGATGGTGAGAAACATATTAGTGAATTTGTGGTCATTTTTTGGGAAATGACTGGGTGACTTGACTCAAACTCCAGTTCTAAACACTAAACGTGATATGGACAAAAGGGTAACACTTTATAAAACCTTTCATTAATAGCTCATTAACTAATGATTAATAACTGTGAACAAATCATTAGTTCATGAGAATTTCAATAACCAATGATTTACTAATGATTTACTAATGATTTATTAATGATTTACTGATTTACTAATGATTTATTAATGATTTATTAATGATTTACTAATGATTTACTAATGATTTATTAATGATTTACTGATTTACTAATGATTTATTAATGATGTACTAATGATTTACTAATGATTTATTAATGATTTACTAATGATTTATTAATGATTTACTAATGATTTATTAATGATTTACTAATGATTTATTAATGATTTACTAATGATTTGTTAACTTTAGCAAAAATGAATACAATCATTAGTAACTACATGAACTGTCATTTATAAACATTTGTTCATGTTCAAATTCTCATGAACTAATGATTTGTTCACAGTTATTAATCTTTAGTTAATGGCTTATTAATGAAAGTTATTATAAAGTGTTACTGACAAAAGTATTGGGACACCGGTTAATTGATTGTTTTGTTCAAATGTAAGGGAATTAAAATATCCTGCTTTTGTTGGAGTAACTGTCTTTATTGTCAAATGTAGGTTCTCTTACTAGATTCTGGAGCATTTCTGTGAGAATTTGATTGCATTCAGCCACAGGAGGATTTGAATGAGGATCAGCATCCCACCTCAACTCCAGCTCCCCGAAAGTACTGGTTGGCATCCTGCCCCCTTGCCCACTGCACCTAGTTCATGAAGCTTGTGTTGACTCCAGGTACAGATACGCTCCTGTGCTCTGAGAAAGTGAATGTAATATAACTTATATCAGGTACATGTTGTAGCTTTACGGGTACATTTACATTGTGTGCACCTTGAGAAAATAAACGTGCTGTACCCTTTTCTCTGTAATATTGTGCAAATATGATACGTTTGCCTAACCATTCTTTAAATGTATACAACTGAGAGGAAGTAAGTAAGGAGTCCCATAAATAAACATTGAGTATGTACAAAATACACAGAGAAATAGGTGAAGGAGTAGAAAACTCAGATTTAAGGCAGAGAAGTCTGTAAAATGCATTCCCCGCACTGCACCACCATTCAAATGACTTCAGAGTTAGTTTCAAGAAACCTGGAGTTGAACAAAGATGGCACAGAAACATAAGCAATAAAAACTTGAGTCTGGAAGTTCACATCAAGTCAAAGCCACCGCGTGCATCTCTGAGGCTGCTTTATGAAGTGTTGTGATGGAAAAGAGACAGATGTATGTTAACCATACTCACACAGATACACTATATGTCCTAAAGTTTGTGGACACTTGTCATACATACATACATACATACATACACATTACACTTATATAGCGCCTTTCTAGACACCCAAGGACGCTTTACAATCAACACACTCCATTTACACACACTCAACCACACACACCGGTGAGAAACAGCAGCCAATCGCGCACAGTGTACTCTCAACCGGAAGTGACCGTCCACCTGGAGGACTGCATCGAGCACTAGGGGGATCACCCAGGACAGAGTGCCAACCATATCTGGGCAAACATACATACATACATACATTCATTCATTCATTCATTCATACACACCAGGGTCATTTTAGAGTATCCAATCCACCTGATCTCCATGTTTTTGGACTGTGGGAGGAAACCGGAGACCCCGGAGGAAACCCATGTAGACACGGGGAGAACATGGAAAATCCACTCAGATACGGACTCGAACCCAAGACCTCAGATACACAGATGTACGAATGCACACACAGCATGTCTAGTCCCTGTAGAAAAGTACTGCCACTGGAATAGGATTAAACACCATGGGAATACTGGCACCATGTCTAATGCCAGGTGGTATAAAGCCTACAGAGTGAATGCAATCAAATCCTCACAGCAATGCTTCAAAATCTAATAGAAAGCCTTCACTGGATAGTAGAGACACTCTAACAAAAGCAGGGAAACCTCTACTTTAATACCCTGGATTTTGGAAGAAATGAATAGGCAGATGCCCCAATATTTTTGTCCTCACTCTCTTAACGCTCTTTACTTGAATGAGTGATTATTCAACCGTGTCCTCTGCCTCATTCAATATTTTTGGGATGAGTTAGGGAGTTGCAGGATGAGGTGAGAGTGGTGAACAAGTCTTCCTTGGTTACAAAAGTTGAATAAACCCTTTCAGAAGAATACAAAGGTGTCCAAATACTTTTGTCCAAATACTGTACTTGATCAATCTCTCATATTTAAATAGACACAGTGCTGGTCAAATGTGGAGAAAGCCCCACGTGGTCACATTCTGCACTATAATCCATGAAAGGGAAAAAAAAAAGTCCTGTAAATTACGAGCAGTGTGACTTTCATTCATTTATTCTGAGGAACAAGTGGAGCTGCTTTCACTGCCAGGCCGCCCACAGCAACGTTCGGCGTGGCCTCGTCAGTCACCTGCTCCGCCGGGCTTTCAGAGTACGGCTCAGAGAGGAAGAATCCGCCCACATCAGGAAGTGAATGAAACGAAGCCGCCGCCAGTGAGACCGTGTGTGAATCAGACACCCCGCTGCACCCTAACAAACGCACAGGCCCGCCCCCTCAGCCGCCGCCGAGCGCCTTGATAAGATTAGTCATCTCCAGCAGCATTTCAGGGCCTCTTTAATTTCTCATTACAGTCACCTCTGTGCTCTCTCCTCACTTAACCTTTCCGGAAACAAAGCAGCGTTAATGAGGACAACTCTCTGTGGCCTTCAGCTGATGGACGGTGACTCAAACAAGACATGAACATGAAGGTCCATAAACGTTCCAGGTCCCACGAGTCCAGAAAAGTTCAACAGGTACTACTGCTTAACTATAGCACTGACAGGATGACCATATCTCCAGGACATGTCTTGTTTTTGGGTCCAGGATTTGGCCTTTTTCAGGCACGGTGGACTCTAGGATGCCAAAATATGGCATCATCATAGCAAGGGAATTTCCTTAGAAAATAAGCACTTGACTAGCATCAGAGCAACTTCGCTTTGGAGTCGTAATACAATTTTCCTTCTACAACATATACACTTTAGGATAGAATACAATTCATGACACAGAAAATCCATTAAGACACCACATGATGACCGGTAACCTGTCACACCATGTTAGCATCACCCAGCAGTTCACCTGAGTAACAGTGAGGCACTTATATACACAGTCACTGTAACTCTACCCTCATTCACAGGCACCCTGCCTCATATCATTAATAAGCCAAGTGACTGCCACGGCATACACACATACAGAGAAGTACTCACAGTGAAACAGTCTCATAATCCCAGGCTATTGTGGGCTGGCAGGCACCGAAAAACAGAAAAGGAGAGACAGGAGGCAGTGCAGCGCCTCAGCCGAGCACACCCGCTCTTCACAGCTACAGCATGAATGAGAGTCACCACGAGATACAGCGGATATGAATGTTTGTGTTTGAGTGGGTGTATTTCTGTGAAGTAAGTGAGTGGGGAAGGAGGAGAGAGGCACAGACAGAGAGAGAGAGAGAGAGAGAGAGAGAGAGAGAGGCAGAGAAAAAATGAGAATGAGTGAAAGGGACAGAAGACATCCATCCATGACAGTTTTGCCATCTTGGCCACAATCACGCCAGCTTACTTTATCACAACGAGCCAAAACATTAAGACCAATATGCTAATACAGTCATACAAAAACATGAAACGGTTACTTTATAACTGAATTCAAATAATTAATTACATGTAAAGTAAAATATCTCAAGCCTTTGTTTTTAATGTTGATCAGTGTGGCATGAGTTGTCTGGATAATCAAGCACGGTAGTATCATGGTCAGTAGTAGTTTTGGCAATGTGGGCAGTTGCTAAGTCCTGCTACAGCAGATGGAAGCATGAAATGCTCTAAAATCTCCTGGTAGATGACTGTGTTGACTTGATAAAACACAGTGGACCAACACCAGCAGATGACATGAAACCTCAAACCATCACAGACTGCAGAAACTTCACACTGGACTTCAGACACCTTGGATTCTCTTCCTCCAGACTCTAGAACCTTGATTTATAAATGAAATGCAAAACTGACTTTCATCTGATTTCAAGAGCTAACAGCCATACTGATCAACATTAAAACAAAAAAAAAAACCTTTTACATGTATTGAATAATTTGTGTGTGTTTGTGTACCCAGCGATGGGTTGGCGCCCTGTCCTGGGCTTAGTTGAATAGTGTAATGCCCTGCCCTGCACCCAGTGAGGGGGTAGGGGTCTAACCGTGACCATGATAAGGATTAAGCAGGTAGGATAATGGATGGATGGATGTATTGAATCTAAAATATATGACAGTTTATCTTTTTAAATTAAACTATAAACAAAAATTTACTTTTACCTAATTTTTGGTTTGATTATACGTTTATTACGCTGTTGGTCCACCCTGTGCCATCAAAACAGCTTCAACATGCTGAGCTATGGAATCTACAAGATCTCTGAAGGTGTCCTATGGTATCTGGCAACAACATGTTAGCAGCAGTTATGTAAGTTGTGAGGTAGACTCACGATGATTCAGACTTTGTTTATCTAGCACCTCCCACAGATGCTCAGTCAGACGGAGATCTGGGAAATTTAAAGGCCATTGTTGTTTATTTATTTACTACTGCTGACCGGGAACACCCTACAAGTCTTGCAGTTTCAGACATGATAAAACACACTTGTCTGACCATAATGAGTTGACCCTTGTCAGAGCTGATCAGGTCTTCACGCCTGCCCATTTCTCTGGCACTCAACACATCAAATGAATGGACTGTGCCATCTAATATACCCCTGAAGCTTTGATGTGCCACTGTTACGAGATAATCAAACATCTTCATCTATGAGTAGGCATAATGTTTTGGCTAACTGGTGTACAGCTGCAGAATATGGACAAAAATACATATGACTGCAGTTACAAATCAGTAGTTTGCACAAGACAGATTAGATCTCATCAAGCTTGTTTATTCTGGACTCCACTAAAGGCGGTCAGTTGTTTTTCTAAAAGTTAAGGCATAAATAAACAGTGACAGGTGTCTTACAGATGCCAGTCTAAAAGTATAGAGGTGAAGAGAAAAAATCTAAAGTATATTTAAAAACATTAGAATATGGTGGAAAAAGTTCATTTTTGTTCATAATATAATTAAAAAATGTAAACTGTCATATATTTTATATTCATTATGACATTTTAAGCCTTTTCTGTTTTAAAGTTGATCAGTACGGCTTACAGCTCAATCAATCAGTCACAAAAAGCTTGTCAGCAGATGGAAGCATAAAGTGCTCTAAAATATCCTGGACTTCATTAAACACAGTGAACCAACAGCAGC
The DNA here is from genome assembly GCA_036984385.1 of Crenuchus spilurus. Taxonomy (NCBI): domain Eukaryota; kingdom Metazoa; phylum Chordata; class Actinopteri; order Characiformes; family Crenuchidae; genus Crenuchus; species Crenuchus spilurus. The sequence continues at coordinate 10,919 of BRDA01020634.1, forward strand.
TGATGATATGACACCTCAAACCATCACAGACTGCAGAAACTTCACACTGGACTTCAGACACCTTGGATTCTCTGTCTCTCCACTCTTCCTCCAGACTCTAGGAGCTTGAATTCCAAATGATATTGTCTCTTATACTGTGTCACACCTCCATCTTAGCCGCGTTCATGTGTCAATCTCCATGTCCCCGCCCTCGTCATTTCGTCCTGCTTTTGTTTACGTTTCACACGTGCCGTCCTTGTCTACACGTGTTAGTCTGTTTAGATCTTCCACGTGTCTTGTTCAAAGCTCCACCCCCCTGTGACGTCATGTCATCACTCAGATCTTATTAGCCCTCGTTAGGATTTGCCATATTAACCTTACTTGTGTTTCAGGTTACATTTTTTCTTCTAATTTGAGCCCAATTTTCCCCCCAATGTACGGTAATAATAGCCAATCGACCCACCCATCGGCTAGGACTGTCCCTGACACTTGTAATGTCTCTGACTATGGAGGGTGAAGACTAGCACAGGCCTCCTCTGATACATGTGAAATGAGTCAGGACCTTTTTTGAACTGCTGTCAATACATCGTCACTGGGCAGCCAAAGGCTAGGTGGAAAGCGCAGGATTCCCAGCTCTAATGGATCAGCTGGCAGATGCCTTAGCCTGTAGACACTGCATAGTAGTAGTGATAGGGAGAGAATGCCATCTCCCCATCTAAAGAGAGCACAGTCAGTTTTGCTCTCTTGAGCCCCGGCTGTCGAGGGCAAACAGCATGAACTCGCGATCCTCTGATCATAGTGTCAGCGCCTTAGTCCAAACTTAGGCCAGTTTAAATTTTTGAAAGAAATCATAGACAAAAGATGATTTTGTAATTTTTGATGTAGGACTGTATAGTGACATTGAATGCAGAAAGTTTAATCAAACCCTTAAAGAGAACCTTCTAATGTGAGTTTATACTAAATTAAATCCAGTAAGAGGCCGTATAAGAAAGATTTTCACAGCAGATCTTATTTTCAGACATTTTTATCAGCATGCTGTTGGTGTATTTTTCAATCTGCAGTGTGCAAAAGGACTGTCTTTATAATTACACCATAGGTCTTACAATATATGCAGGATTCCTCTAAAGCTGCTAAAGAAAAGAACATGTGGTTTGCTTTAGTGGAGGGTGATTTCGCAGACTTGCATTCTGGACGTAACTTTCTGGTCAGCTCACCGCCGCTGTCTTAACTCCTGCTGCTCCAAATAAAAGACTTATATATTTGGACGATGACATCATGACAAGCTGTGCTTGGCCAGACCACTAAGGGCTTGGGCTCTACACTGTGTGCCAATACTTGAGTGTGTGTGTGTATGTGAATGTGTATGCAAATGTCCTTTTGTTCAAGCTATCAAAAGTACCAAGACACTTGCTAATGTAATTCCAAATGAATGTGAGTTTATAAAGCTAATAACTAGCTTAGCATTGTTTCAGTGATCTTGTGGCCAGGAGTCCATGAGATCACAATGTTCTGCTTGGGCGTGTTCTCATTTTTTAACATGGTGATGAAAAGGCATGAGAGTTAAAGGAAAGCACACCTTTCGTACATTACATACACTACATATATTGGACAAAAGTACTGGGACACCTGCTCATGTACTGTTTCTTCTAAAATGAAAAGTATTAAATGTTTATTCTGCTTTTGTTTGTCTGTACTGTCTACAGAGGGTTTCTACTAGATTTTGGAGCATTGTTATTGCATTCAGGTACAAGAGCAGTCAGGATGTTGGATGATTACCACCCCAACTCCACCAACTCATACCAAACGTATTGAATCTAGCAGAGAACACTCAATGCGGCACGCTGGCTTAGTGGTTAGCACGTTCGCCTCTCAGCGCTGAGGTCTTGGGTTCGAGTCCGCATCTGAGCAGAGTTTCCATGTTCTCCCCGTGTCTGCGTGGGTTTCCTCCGGGGTCTCTGGTTTCCTCCCACAGTCCAAAAACATGGAGATCAGGTGAATTGGCTACTCTAAAAAATTACCCTGGTGTGTATGTATGTGTGTTTGGCCAGATATGGTTGGCACTCTGTCCTGGGTGATCCCCCTAGTGCTTGATGCAGTCCTCCATGTGGACGGTCGCTTCCGGTTGAGAATACATATGTGCGATTGGCTGCCGCTTCTTACCGGTGTGTGTAAATGGAGTGTGTTGATTGTAAAGCGTCCTTGGGTGTCTAGAAAGGCGCTATATAAGTATAATATGTATGTAATGCTGGGGTTTTTATACCCCTCTAGCCAAAGTGGCATTAGACATGGTGCAAATAGGTAAATTTTTTGTCTTATTCTATTGGCAGTACTTCTCTACAGGGACTAGACAAGCTGTGTGTGCATTTGTACATTTGTGTCAGCTGAATGCATTCATTAGAAGGGGTGTCCATAAACTTTTGGACATTTAGTGTGCACTATTATGTAAATGAGACAAAAGATGAACAATTTGAACTGTTGAGAAAGAGAAAACGTAAATGAAGGAGACTGCTGTAGGAAATTCTGGGCCGTACCCCAGCAAAGCAGTGGGTTGCTGAGTCTAAAATAAGCTTCAGATGGGGCTTTCCCACTGAACAGAAAAGAAGAGAGGAACAATTCCTTGAGACTTTTCATTTCCTCATCGTTCACAACTAACAAGAGTGCTGGTAACATGCTCTGAATGTTTCCACGAGACCCGACACAAGGTGGAACACGCTCGCTCTGATATCTGTATCTCAACACTGCCACTCCGGCATTAAACCTGATTAGATCTTATCAGGCCTGTTTACTGTGGAATCCAGTCAAGACGGTCAGCTGTATTTGGTTTAGCACAGTTAAGGCACAAATACAGACTGACATATACCCATGTGAAACATGTTGATGGTAGACTGCATGTTTTTTTTGCCATTTTTAATAATAACTTCATTTTAATGACTTAATTATTGATTAACCTTTGAATGTGTACTTTAGAACAAACCTTCTAATGTGCCCCCCCCACCCCATGTTCATTTTTGTTCATTATTTAATTCAGAAAGGTACACTGCCATATATTTTATATTCATTACACATGAAGTGACATATTTGTTTTAATGCTGATTAGTGTGGCTTGTAGCTCATGAGTTGGTACACAGTAATATGATGGTCAGTAGTAGTTTTGTGGGCAGCTCCTGAAAAAGGAAATCAGCATCTCCATAAAACTTGTCAGCAGATGGAAGCATGAAGTGCTCTAAAATCTTCTGATAGATGGCTGTGCTGACTTTGGACTTGATAAAACAGATGACACGACACCTCAAACCATTACAGACTGCAGAAACTTCACACTGGACTTCAGACACCTTGGATTCTGTCTCTCCGCTCTTCCTCCAGACTCTAGAACCTTGATTTACAACTGAAATTTCATCTGAAATGAGGACTTTGGAGCACTGAGTAACAGTCCAGTTCTTTTTCTCATTAGTCCAGTTAAGGCACTTTTGATTATGTCTGGTTCAGAAGTGTTGATATTAGGAATGTGGCAGCTGTAGCTGAGAGATACACAGTATTTATACTGTTTAATAGTCATTTACTCAAACAATGAAATATTAAAATATTATGGATTTCTAATTGTCATGAGCTGTACGCCATAATGAAAAACATTTAGAAATCTACATTAAACCATTAATTACATTTATTTATTTATGTTATCTAAGTATTTATTTCAGGTTTGGTGAAAATTAGCCTTGATTTTCGTTCACTTAACTAATATCTGCACTGCTAGTCCCTCGTCCATTCACTGAATGTTATTCTCATCCACAAGCTTTGTGTTGCTGTTCTATCCTCCTTCGCTCTTCCTCCTCTCCCTACACTTCTCCGTCTCTATCAATCACGCTCAACGAGTGTGTTGTTGGTGATAACCTTCAGCTCTGTGTAGAGCAGGCCATTGTGCTGGCCATTGTGCTTGCCCTGTGGCTGTGTCCGTATTGTGTCTGACTGAATGCGATCTTTGTGGTGATCAGCAGCCTGCCCGGGCCCCCAGGGGCCACACACCACGCATCGGCCATACTGTACTCCTCTGGGAGGGGAATTCGCACTTCCGTCACCTCTTTGTCTTCTGTTTTCCCAACAAGAGAAGAGGTTTGCTGAAGGACAACAGAGGCTGTGTTGATGTGAGCGACAGGGAGGCTGCTCGGTCTGCACAGTCGTGACAGATTGTTGCATTAGTGCGAAAGCTCCAGCGCTATGATACAGCTATAATACAGCTTATATCTCCTCTGTGATCTCTATAAATAACAGTAATCAGACAGACTCTAGTAATGGGATCACCTGTCAGGTACTGAGAGTTTTTAGAAAATCTACTTTTAGCTTCAATGACACTTACAAGCTGGACTTTACAACAGTTTTAGTTTATTTTATCTTTTACTTTCTCATTTTAATTTACTTTTAGTGTTCTGTTATTACTGTCATTTTTATATTTTGCCCAATCATTTTATTTTATTTTATTTGATATCAATTCCATTATTGTTTGTATTTATTTATTTTTTATTAATGAATCTTTATTTGAAATCTTTTTCATTGGTTTATTATTTTGCTTTTATTTAATTTTTTCTCTTCTCGTTTTTGCTAATTTGATTATGCAGTTTAGAGGTGGTCGACAAAATAGCCACATTTTGCTAAAACATAATTTTGTGATTTTTGTTTTATTTCCAACATCAGTTAATTTAGAACGGACAAAAGTAAAAAAAAAAAAAATAAATAAATAATGTAAAATATAAAATATAATTAATATAAAAAATATTAATTAAACAATTTGTATTCAACATTTACATGCTTTGTTGTGCTAAATACAAATACATAGGACTAATGATCTAATTATACTTTTATACTATATATAATTATATATAATTTTTATCAAAGAAACCAGGTGGAAGTGTTAGTAAGCATATGATGTAATTTATCACAATAACAATAAATACTGTCATATTGCCCAGCTTTAATGTAGTCTTTTCTTTTGAGTTTAACCTGATTTACATTTGGAATTGAACCTAAATTCCATTTTAATTTATTTTGCAATCCCTGTAAGTTGTAAATGTTCCCCAGATAACAATGAATGCATGGCCCAAATGTGGCCCACATCTGCAGTTATCCTATAGCCCACATTTGGCTTTGAATGATAGCATTGATTCAGGGTGAATTTGGTTGCCACAACTCAGCCACAGGTCAACCTTATACTGGCAAGATGTTGAATGTGTTAACCAAAGTCAAGCCCAGTTCATGATACTGGGCCCACATCTGGCCCACTCAACACATGCCATAACCCAAGTCAAGCCCAGTGCATGACATTTTGCCCCCTTTTTTTAAACCTACGTAACAGTTGACAGTGCCGTAACAGAGCCACAAATGCCAAAAATGGCAGAGATTAGACCCAAATGTGTTTGATATGTACTTCCGAGTGAAAATAAAAGGTTGATTAATTTATATTATCTTATTATATTATAATATCATGCAAACCTGAAATTGTACTGTGTATTAATAGAATGCTGATACTAGACAGACCCAAACCTGTAGCTGAGTAGAACATACTGTACCAAAAGAAGATAAACAAAATACACAAATAAATCTACTGGATCATCTCCCAGAACTGCACTCGCCTGAGGCTCCTCACCACTGAGGAGTGTGAAAGCATGGCTGAGAGGATGTGTGGAGCAGTGGGCTACCTTCTGCAGTTACTCCCTCATTTAGTCTATGATGAGGTTTGTATGCAAGTGTCACACACTGAGTCCAAATGTTTGTGGACAGCTTGTTTAGTAGAAGTACTGCAAATAGAATAAGACTAAACATGAGCCTATTGGTACCAGGTCTAATGCCATTCATAGTCTAGAGTGGTATAAAGCACCCCAGCATTGTGTGAAACTGTGCTCACTGCTCCATCCTATACTGGTGAAGGGAGTTGGGCATGAGGTGGGGTGGTGAACATCCAAAAGCCTGTAAAGTGTTGTGGCTGAATGTAATCAGATCCTCACAGCAATGCTCCAAAATCTAGTAGGAAGTCTTCCCTGGACAGTAGAGACAGTCTAACAAAAGCAGCATAAACTCTAGTACCCATGATTTCAGGATAAACAATTCATGAGCAGGTGTCCCAATACTTTAGTTCACAGACTGTTTATCTGGTGACTGCTGGGGATTACTATTATTCGTGCATTTTCAAAAATTAGAATATGGTGAAAAAGCTTTTTATGCTCACAGATTAGTTCAAAAAGGTCATATATTTTATATTCATGTAAAGTAACATGTAAGCTCAAACTCAGAATAAGCTATGAGACCAAAAAATGCTTAAAATCTGTCACTTTGTGTGAAATGTATATAAAATATATAGCTGTTTACCTTTTTTCATAATATTTATTTTTAGATGCACTAGAAAAAGGCTGGAAACCATCTGATTGGCTGCAGTAAGACCTGGTCACAGCCCCTGTGGAATTATTATTCATATTTCCTAAGCGCAACATTAATCAGGATGATATTTGCTCCTCGTATGCGGCCAGTTTTCATTCATTTTGGTCAATTGAAACAATTTTTAGACATTTATATCTCAGATATAAGTGAACTGCAGTTAAGTGATGTGGTTTTATGTGCAAACCACCAACCAGTGTATTCAGTGTATTAACTGATTATCTCTGAGCAAGAAGAAAATAAATAAGGTTAACCCTGATATGTCCTATTTACCTCAAACAGGAGGACAAAGTGAATTACTATTACTGCAGAGAGCGACTCTTCAGCCCTTCAGAGAGTGCCCTTCTTCAGCCCAGGACCTCCAGCAGCAGCAGCTGCTACGGCTGCTGGATAAAGCAGATGTCGAGGGCCGGTCAGATGGCATTTTTTTCCAGATGCAGAATTTGTCTCACCAACACGTCAGGGGGCCAGGGTGACATTCAACACTGCCTGTCTCACCTCCAAATGACTCCTGTTCATTAGGCATTCTCTGATTGGCTCTTATGTAATCGCAAGGAAACAGGAGTCTGGGTCAACCATAAGTCAGAGCCAGTGATCCTGCACTGCAGCCCATGGCTCTAGGCCTTGCCCTGTGTTCACACTGGCAGCAACTCTTCAACTATATAAATATTTTGAGTCTGACCTTTGGCTGCAACAATTTTGCCGAGAATTGCTTGGGAATCGCTCCCTATTACAGAAATACTGGACTATAAAGTGTGTCACCCATTCGGTAGTGCTGTTCAAAATCTCTACCGCTATTGAAGACCCATAATGCATTGCAAAACGTAGTGTACAGAATCAGAATCAGACTTTACTGACCAAGTATGTTTGCCCATAAAAGGAATTATGCAATGTGGTGGTGTCTTACTAACAATGTTGTGTCAGACGAATCCCACACAGTAAATCTGCCAGTGTTAAATCAACACTATTAGAGTTAAAGTAACACTGAGAGTGTTACATTTTAACACCCTCAGTGTTAATTTAACTCTAATAGTGTTGATTTAACACTGGCAGATTTACTGTGCAGAGTGGCAGGAATACACAGATGGCACAAATACACCCTCCCTTCAGTGCTCCTTCAGAAGCTATGCCTGCAAAGTTCATGCATGCTTATTGCCAAGGTAATGTCACCAAAGAAATACAGACAATAACATCATGAACAATTATCTTTAGTAAGATCAGCATTGGCTAGCTAGTGTGTTAGTAAACTGTTGCTACACCTGCTGCTGCTTAACAAATCAGATGTGATTGTCTAGTTAGATCTAGCTAGTTGTGTGAATCAGCAAAAATAAATCCATGTTCCCCATCTATTGAGTAGGAAAAGAGCAACATCCTCATTCCTTTTCATGCCTTGCAGCATTTGGAGGCCTTTTCTCCTCACCAATTTTTACATGTGTCTTAACACCTGCCCCTCCCCTTCCCCCCGTCCTGTGCACAAGCACCAAAACTCCCTGACCAAAATGTGGCTTCTTCATTTCCAATTTACAGAACCAAGTTTGAGTTTGAACAACAGCTTTTTTTGCAATGAGAACAGACACATTTACTGAATTTTACAAAATGTGTATTGGATTGAAATGTTGTACAGGACCTTTATGTTGATTAGTTGACAGTTGAAAGTCCATTACATGCAAGTTAAGCATCTACAAAAGATCTAAAATGTACTATCCAAATAAAGTGTTTTGCAATCGCTGCTTTTTATTTGTGACTTCAGTCTCCGTTTCACTGCTATAGTAGAGCTAAAATCTAGGAACCAACTCAGGCCATAACCGTTTTGCAGCAGCGGAGATAAAGCATGCAGTTAAACTTTGCTCAACTTTCACACTGCCTCCTGTCACCAGAAATCTCCCGCTCTCATTGAAAATGAATGACGTCCAGCTGCACTTTGCTCTGGTATGAACGCAGGGTTAGGAGTCACTCACGTAAGAGATGAGTTTCATAGGAGCACCGCAGTATTAGTAGACCATCTTTTCACTTTACACTACAGGTCAAAGTCATAAAACTTCAAAGAGGAGTTATGTGTTTGGAATGTTCCTTAATCAAAGTCATAAAAACATTTATAACAGATGTGCGTACTACAGAGACAAGCACTGCAGCACATTCTCTCAGTCTCCTTACAATAGCCTACTCTCTCCACTGTTTGCCTTCCCTAACAGAGGGTGTGATTGGGGCTTGTTTTCAGAGCCTACGAGATACAGGAGGCCTTTGTCTGCTTGCACGTCGCCACCCAGTCTCTCTCCAAGTGCACGGTCTGAGGGCGGGGGTGTCCGAGTCTAAAATTGTCACCCAACGATAAAACACCCGCACCTGAAGAAGTGGCAACCTTTTGGCAACCCCACACACTCACTCGTAGCCCTGAGACCAGACAGACTGTTATTCACACTCTCAACACACATCTATGCTGTGGGTAAGGATTCATCGCTGACCCCACCGCACACAGGCAAGCCCACAACACTTTCTCTTATTGCCTCTCCAATTTGACTGTTCACTTTGCGGCCCCTGCAACTTGTGATAGCAAGGCCGGGCATATAACTCCAACATGTGGTTATACATGCTGTGAATAAGGGTGATAGGCAAGGCTTGCCAAATGTTCATATCAAATTTTATGAGGGACGTTTATGTTGTTTTGGCGGAACGTTGGACTGTAATTTAGACTAAATTAGTGGTCTTGGACTTTGCAGACAGGCACACAGATGGAATGTATTTTTACGCCGGTTTCCCAGAAAACCAGAGGACGTGAGCTGTAAAAAAGAGCAAAAAAAGGTAAAAATGGAGCTCGCTTGAAAAAATATTTGCACAGGGATTTCATGTGTGTATAAGAGCTTCTTATAATAGAAACAGGGCTGACGTTTAAAAGCCACATTCCCTAATCAGCTCACCTCTGCCCTCAACACTTAGGCTGACTCGTTTGTCAGGTGGGGCCAGATGTTGACTGACGATTCTGGAGATTCGCATTGAGACGAGCAATAGGGAAAGACCAGAAAGAACAGAACGTTCAGGACATGAGCGTGGATACGCCCACTTATTCAGCAAAACCTCTCTCAGCTGCCTTCTTAATGGACTTCTCAATGCCAGTCCTTTTGTTTTATAGGAGATCGATACATTTCTTCTCTGGAACCGACATCTGATCCCATAAAGCTCTGACAGATCTCCCCTGACTCTGTGATCTCCAAGCGTTGCATTAAATCGAACTCATATTCTCATATTCTCTCCAGGGCAGGCAGGGCAGGGAAGTGGTATGAAAATAATGAATATGTAGTGTTGCGTCTAATGACCTAGTGTGGGAGTGTTTTTCTCAGAGCTAAGAACACTTAAGTTAGTCCACTGTCACTCCATCAAATGATAACCAGAAAACTCACATTCTTTGTTTAATATATATATATGTATGTATGTATGTATGTATGTATGTATGTGTGTGTGTGTGTGTGTGTGTGTGTGTGTGTGTGTGTGTGTGTGTGTGTAAAGAATATAAAGGAATTAATTCAATCAAAATGCTGATGTATCTATGAGAATCTATGGGGTATTCTCAAGAGGAAAATGAGGGCCACCAGACCCAACAACATAGAAGAGCTGACAGCAAGCATCAAGGAAATCTGGGCTTCCAGAACTCCCAGTCAATGCCACAGGCTGATTGCCTCAATGCCACGTCGCAGTTTGATGATTGAAGATTGACATATCACTTTGAAAGTACCATAATTTGATTGATTTGATGTGATCCTAATTTCTTTTTTTCTGCAAAAACTGAGAAGTAGTTTCTCCACAATATCCTACTTTTCTGAAATCCTGTTTTCATGGATTTTATGAGCTGGAATCCCAAATTACGTGAAAATAAACAAATAAATACTTGAAATCATTGAAATTGTGGGCCCTGAATCTATAATCTATGAAAGTAAAACTTTTTGAATGGAATTATGGAAATGAATCAACTTTTCCATGATATTCAAATTTTTTGGAATGGGTCTGTATATTATTAACATTATATAAATAACGTAATATATTAACGTAATATCAGTTCTTGTATAATAGTAAATGAAATAAGATATTTGATCATTTAATTATCAAATTCTCAAAACTCATGATTAAGAGTATAACAAGAGTGAGCTTGACTTATGGACATCAGTGCCACATAATAATGTTCAAATCATTAAGCAAGAGGTTGTCCAAGTTCACATTTGTGCTATCTTTTGTTGAAAAAAGTCTTCTCTGGTGCGCTATTGATTACGAGGGCCAAGAAAAGCTCTGACTGTGAAAATAATGAGGCTAACATGAAGAGACAGATGGAGGGAAAATATGAGAGTGGGGAATTAAGAGTGGAGAGCAGTGTGAAGAGGACTAAAGAGAATTGAAGAGAGGTGCTGAGCGAAATGTAGGCTAACCGTGTCTGGGATGAAAACGTCAGATAGAAACTCCCAGCTGTCATGGCAAGAAGCAAAGGAATGTAAATACACAATAAGGAAAAAGTAAGAACAAGAGAAGAACGAGGAAGAAAAAACAAGGTGATGTGTCACAGGGAAGAAAAAAAGAGAGATATAAATAGAAAGAGGAAGTTCCACTTTTAGAAACGGCCCACTCATCGTTGAGCCCACGCGTTTTGCTGTCAAAGTGTAGATGAGACTCAAAGCACAAAGAAACCACAACACATACTTTCAACAATTCTCTGTCACTACCTACAAGTCTAGGAAGTGGTCACAGAGGCAGGAAGCCGGTGTGACGCAACAGAGGGCACAAAGTAAAGTGTGACAGCGAGTCTGGTTTCACACACTGTGGGTTGAACTTTCAAAAGAACTGCTGCCTGCCTGTTGACTACTACGTTCCAGGGTTTAGAACAGGAACTGCCACTTGTCATTTTCCCACATAAGCTTATGAAAAACAGCAAACACACTGCAAATCAACAATCAGTGAAAGTCAATGGAATCAACCTTCTTTCAAAGAGTCACATCAGCCCTCACAGTCAAGACAAACAACTGGAGTGTTCAAGCAGAGAAGTCAAGAATGCTAGAACCAAGTCTGAGTCAAGAATGAGACCGGAACACTCCAAATCTGAGTCATCAAACAAGACATTTTGTAGTCAAAACTGAAGCAAGACAGAGATGAGGACACATTGAATACAAGTCAAGACCAAGACTTTTAATAGTTGAGTCTGAGTCAAGACCAAGACCAAGACAAGTCCAGGGTTAGGGTGACCTATTGTGGCCAAGACTGAACCAGATTAAGATTTTAAGTTTTTCATTTTATAGAAATAAAAAGAAGGAATGGAAACAATTTAATTAATTTATCATTAATTGAACATTCATTATCATCCATTATATATTAATAATATTGTTTATGATATACTTAGTAAAATTATAATTAAATAACATATAGCTTAAAATTATTATTATTATTATTATTATTATTATTATTATTATTATTATTATTGCCTGTGAGCCATCATAGTGCAGTGTTGATTTAAGCATGTAGAGAAAGTACTACAACACTTCCTGAGTCCACCTCACCCCAAGACCAAGACAAGACTCCAAGATGAGACTCAGACCGATAGTTTATGGTATTGAGACTAAGACTGGACCACCATGAACAGCACAACAAAAGCACAATAAAATGTAGAGCTTTAACATTAAGAGTTCACCTCACTGAACTCATCTGATAATTACTGAGGCCATTACAAGTTGTACTCAGAATATAACATCTGAGTCTGGACCCACAAGTCTGACAGCCTATATTACGTGGTGACATTGTATATTTGGCCATCATTGGCCTAGACTTGTAGTATAAAACTTCCATTATGACTTAAATGTGAAAATATACAGTGCATGCCACAGCTGTGTTGTGGACTGTGCTGCCCAAGTAAAACAGTAGGCCCTCCTTACGGCCCCATCAGGCCCTGTCTACAGTACCAGGCTGGCTCCAGTGATGAGTGGCAGGTGAAGGGCAGGCCAGTCATTGTGGCTTATGTGATGATGGAGTTAATTCAATCTGTGCTGTAAACAAGTCTCCACCTCTGCCTCCAATCTGCTTCAAAACACAAGGGGAGGGAACCAGCGAAAAGGCACCGGGTGTACAAATAACCTGGACAGGCCACAGGATGTCAGCCAGCTTTAAGTCACAAACACCCCACCCTGCCTGGCACTCAGTGCCCTGCTGAGAATGAAGCACACACACACACACACATGGCCAATTTATCCACACTGCCACCTCCGCTATGCCTACAAACCCCTCCATTCATACACATGCCAGAGCGCTTGCACTCCGATCACTGCTGGCCATTTTGCAGCAAAGCCTGACATGTAGCTGTGCCATGTGGGACTGAGGCAAGCTTTGAATAAAATTCACTTCTTCTGCTCAAACATATGTCTACTGGTCTGGTTTGTGTAATTTGTCATGCACACACACAGGTATAATGATACACAGACCATTCACAGTACAGGATTTACAGTTTCCAAAGATATTTTATATTTTTAAATTAAACTAGAAAAGAGTATTTCCAGAAGGAAACAGAGTGGTTGGGCAGATAAAGTGGTTCCCAGGCAGTTGCTACATGGTCAATAACGTGTTTTGCTAGGTGGTTGCTATGGTGTCACTACATGGTTGTTATGGTATCCCAGATGTTTCCCAGGTGTTTGATGTTGTATTGCTAGGTGATTGCTATGAAGTTATTAAGTGGTTGCTATGATATTCTAGATGGTTGTATGGTATTTATGGTGGTTTCTATGGTGTTGCTAGGTGATTACTATGGTATTCCAGGTGGTTACTATGAAGTTGCTAAGTAATTGCTATGATATCTCAGGTGGTTGCTATGGTGTTGATACATGGTTGTTATGGTATTCTAAGTGGATGCTATTGTGTTGCTAGGTGGTTGCTATAGTATCTCAGGTGGTTGCTGTGGTGTTGCTTAGTGGTATGGTATTTTAGGTTGTTGATGCGTTGCTTGGTCGTATGGTATTAGCTGACTGCTGTGGTGTTGCTTGGTGGTATAGTATTTTAGGTGGTTGTAGTGGTGTTGTTTGGTGGTATAGTATCTCTTAATTGCTTGATTGTGGTGGTGCTGTGTGGTATGGTATATCAGGTGGTTGCTGTGGTATTGCTGGGTGGTATAATATCTCTTGATTGCTTGATTGTGGCAGTGCTGGGTGGTATGGTATATCAGGTGGTTGATGTGGTGGTGCTGGGTGGTAT
>BRDA01020636.1:0-18078 GCA_036984385.1 Crenuchus spilurus
TTTATACCCAATAATGTTGTCAATTGACCTAATTAGTGTTAATTGGTCTTCCAGCTGTTCGTTATATGCTCAATTTCCTTTTTCCAGCCACTTACTGTAACTTGTCCCAAACTTTTTGGGGATTTGTTGACACTGTGAAATTTTGAATCAACATATTTCTCCTTTAAAATGTTACATTTATTCAGATTAAACTTTTGATTTGTCATCTATGTTCTATTACGAATAAAATATTGACATTTGCCATCTCCAGATCATTGCATTCAGTTTTTATTCACAATTAGTTTAGTGTCCCAACTTTTTTGGAATCCGGTTTGTACATGAAAAATAAAAGAGAGATTCAGTTTGATTATCTAAGTTTCTAGTGGAAGGTGAGGTTTGATTAAATTGAATATTCATTTGTTTTCTTTGCTGTAAAAGGAGCTCTTCTCCAACACTAAAGTATTTCTGATTACTGATAGTGATTGACCAAGTAGGCAAACACTGTCTACCACTTCAACATTTTCTCCATCAACAGTAAGGTTAGTGGTCATGACTTTTGTCTGCTTCATTTTCAGCTGAAGCCCATCTTTCACTCTGTTCTTTAACTTTCCTTTTAAGGCCCTTCAGATCGTTCAGATTTTCTGCTATGAGTGTTGCGTCATCCACATATGGAAGGTAATAACGAAAAGATGTTTCGTCCACAATCTTCAATCCTCAATTATCTTCTTTTAGTCTGGCTTCTCTCATTATATGTTCAGTTTGAACCAGTCCAATTTTCAAAAAACTGTAAATGGTCCAAAATGACTTGGAAAAACTCTCAACACACTATTTTTCACTTTAACGTACACTTAAATTAAGAATGTTCTTTTCATTCTCCTCTAAAGGTACCATTGAGTAGATTATGAAGTCTTATGAAAGACATCATGTCTCTTTAATGGTAACTATACTATGAAACATGGTATGTAAATATCCATAAATGCCACCTAGAACCAAACAAAGTAGAAACCACACTTCCACACAAATGACACTATTCAATAACTGATATTATATATATAATAACACCTTATTATATGCAATTTTCACTCTGCTTTGTACATCTAATGTTTTCAACACAGTTAATGTTAGTGAAAACATCATTGCCATCTCAATTAAATCTGCAGGGCTGTATGGGCAGTGTGGCCACTTTGGTTGAGCACTTACCTTTAGGGGGTGGACATGAATCTGACACTGTTACAGTGAATCAGAGTTCATAGGGCTGTGGTCAGGGCAGGATGAGGACAACAGTGCTGTGGGGCAGGTTTGGGATGAGGCCAGTGGTTTTCACACCAGGAACCCACTAAAGGTTGGAGCTGGAAAAAGCCTCATCCCCTCGAGTGACAGCCTCCGCTGAGCCCACTGAGCCCACTGAGGGGGTATGATGACCATCACTGTTGGGGCACTGACAGGGAAAAACATACAAACCATTAACACTTTAATGCAAACACACTGGATGTGGGTCTTGATGAAAGCAGATTAACATAGCCTAATATATTAAAACATAATATATAAAAAGTCCACTCAATTTATAATTTTAAAGCAAAATATACTAAACACTGGTGTTCATCTATCTCATCACATTAGTCAAAAAGTCTCCTCATATTGTTTAGCTCTCCTTTCGAGTTTGGAAAATTTTATAAAATGTATTTTATATGAACTTTCAGACTAGATGTGATGCTTTCCTTCACATAGTGGTACTAGACCGCACTTCCATCGCTCTGGATTTTACATGGTCCTTCTTTGTTGCATTGGGAGTGACACTAAAGGCACTTCAAAATCTGATTTGAGTGGCCAGAGCATCTGGACTGAGACGGCTCTATACAAATCTGATTATAATCGCATTTCAAGCCACCTTCAAAAGTGACTTGGATCAGATTTACAGAAATTGTTTTTTCATGTGTTTTTGGTGGACTACAAAAAATCAATCTGGATACAGTTTAGATAGGCCAAAAATCTAATTTGGGCTTGCTGAGCACAGTCTTAATATCAGTGTGTCATTTTGCCCTGGTACTGTATTTACTAACAAAACTGTCAGAAATTGCATGGAGTGGAAATTCAAATGTTTATGGTGCACATGGACCATTCTCCATCAATCAACCATCACTGACAGCTATCAGAGTTGCCTAATAGCTACTAAAGTGACCTGAATAGTTAATCAACCACATGTTCAACCAGTGACCAACAATATTCAACTACTGTTAAGGGTGAGAGGGTGGATTGGTGGTTAACACCTTCATCTCTCAACACAAGTTCTTAAGTTTGAGTCCCCATCTGGCTGGAGCTTCCATCTTTTACCTTTGTCTGTATGGGGTTCCTCTGGGTCTTCCAAAACATGGAGCTCAGGTGAATTGGTTACTCTAAATTGTCCTGGTGTGTGTAACCAGGAGTGAATTGGTTCCCTGTTCTTGGGTTATGTTTTTAAGCCAGGTTGACTTTTTTACAGATGAAGTGAACATTGATGTGCCTGGAAAACATTCAAATTGTTATGGCTGAAGCTTATCACATATACAATATGAGACTCCACTTACTAACTGTATGCTTGTGATGTGCCAAACTTGAGACAAAACAAAATGAATGTGAAGTGATAAAGAAAATAAGTGTTAATATGTGAAGATTAGAGCTTGTGAAAAATACATGAGCACAATGTGGCTGATTTTGTGAGGCACCTTCTCCCACACGTGCATGTGGTCATGACAATTTAAATAGTGTTAAATCTATTAGTAAATATTCTTTCAGCATGTATTTGAGGCTCATGACTCCATCTACAGTAGCTACAGTGACTGCTGCTAGTGCTTAACAAAGTCTCTCAAAAGACCATGAAATTTACAGCTGGTTTTTAAAGTTGGGAAAATCTGCACAATATTGGCAGACGCCAGTTGTTCAAACATTTGTAAATAGAATAGAATACATAATCATCACTTTCAATGTATCTATTTTTTTTGGCACATTGCTCTTATAGTTTTCATGATCTTGTATCCAAAATACATGAAGCAGAGAAGCTGATTTTATGTTTTTCACAAAATGAAGTGTGAGGCCCAGTGGCAGAGCTTGCCATGTTAATACATAGATGCAAACTTTAGAACTGTATTAAGACCTATGAGTAACTTAATTTCTTTGATCACTGTCCTACACTCCTCTGCAACATGTGTGGGTTTATAGTTAAATGCTAGCTAGCCATAGCCTTTAATCTCATTATTAGGATGTGATTTTGTGTCAATATTATGCTGAATGGCTCTTGAAAATGACTGCATGCTTAATGGAAACTAGAACTGTAGCCTACACAGACTGGTGGAGTTATGACATAATCCATTATTTCAAAGAGCTAATTGTCAGAAAATGATAGCATGACTAAATACATGCAGCTACATTGCCAAAAGTATCAAAATAATCTTGAAGATTATTGCACTTTATAATGGGTGAGTGATAAGAGGTGGCAATTTCCAGATTTCCTGAGACAGGACTCTTGTTCAGACTTATACCTTGATAATCTCTTGTGTTTCATGGGCAAATGTGCTGGAAGACAATGTAATGTCATACAGAGCTTGCATGTCACCAATATTATTGATATGGAGCATCTCCACTATTTCTTAGTCTGCTTTGCTCAGGTCTGTGACGACATAGTGCAGGTATTAAACAATGTTAAATATTAATATATTTATAAATAATGGACTAAATGCATCCGATACTGGCACACATATTGTTTTTCAATAATGTAGTAACCCTGTCCATGTTACCCATTCAAGACAATGCAGATACATTCTCTCTCTCTCTCTCTCTCTCTCTCTCTCTCTCTCTCTCTCTCTCTCTCTCTCTCTCTCTCTCAAGCCGAACTGGAACACTATTATGCCAGGATAATTTCTTCTGCTTTTGAAAAAATGCAAAAATGCAACAATGCTGCTGATCACAAAGCTGATCCAGATACACTGCATAAAGTGATGACTGTGTATTGTTAAGCCTATAAATTCAACTGTTCATGGCCTCAGTGTAAACCAAGTAAACATTTATGTTGTCATTGTATATAGTTACAACCGATATGTTACAATATACAGTGGTAACCCTACTTACGAGCATCCCTACTAACGAGTATTCCATGTAACGAGTCAAGATCTCGGAATATTTTTGTTCTAGGTAGCGAATAAAATTCCAAGTAATGAATAGCGTAAATTAGTTCAAGTACGGTCGTAGCATCCCCCAGATGCTAGCGTAGAAGAAGAGGTCAGTCATTACCTTTGACCGCTGTCCAGTGAAAGTGAAAGTGCTAGTGAAAGCGACGCTAAGGTAGCAAAAGGTAGTGAACAAGAAAGTTAGATACATTTTACTTTTACTTTTCATATGATAAGTATAACCATGCCATACACGTACACCCATCCTCCTGTCCTCCTTAGCCGCCAGCCTACACGAGCGCCGTCGTCATCTCGCTTATGTTTTAAAAACCCATATAAACACATTATTTAGCATATTAAAGTATACTGTATATTGGCCGGCTGACACAGATTAATCAGTTTTACATGTATTCTTATGGAGAAAATGCATCCAGCTAACGAGCAAACCAGCTAACGAGCTCAGCTCCTGCACGGATTAAACTCGTAAGTAGGGTTACCACTGTACAACAAATATTATAAAACATTAATTTTAATTATTTATTTATTGTTTTTAGAACCTCTGGTCTTTCTGTTGGACATGCCCTGAAAAATGTTAACCTGAAAACTCTGTGGTTAGTAAAAGACGGCCTGAACCTGTCTTTAGCTGCCTCACAGAGATCCTTAAGTTTTTTTGCTTTTTGTAGTTAGCAGGTATTGCTGAAGAAATTTATATATAAAAATACATTTATAAGACAAAATAAATCAGCTTATAAGCTGCAAGGTCAACTTTCAAAGACAATCTGTCTTTGAAAACAAATGGCTGCAAATGCTAGGTAATATAAACAACTGTAAAAGCAAATGAATTGCAGCACATAGGCACTTACACTACTGATCAATGTCTCAATGCACTCTGAAATGAAAGCATGGAATCAATTTATAAACCAAAATAGATTCTAAATTTTGCACTCATCAAAGTAGCACCTTTGGCAGAAACAACAGCTGAATACACTTGTGACATTCTTTCTACAATAAACATCAAATATTCTTAGTTCATCCCAAATCAACTGGATGGGGTTTAAGTCTGGAGACTGTGCTACCACTCCATGTTTTCAAGCTGACCATCTTGTTCTTTTTTCCTGAGGTAGTTCTGGCAGAGCTTGGACTTATGTTTTGGGTCATTATCTTGCTGTAGGACAAACCCCTGACCAGCTAGGTGCATACCAAAAACTAAAACTTTCTAAAACTGTTCTAAAACTTTTGACCAATAGGGTAGTTTGCATCCAAGCTAACTTATAAACTGTCAAAGACAGTGCTCACCATTTCTTGGCTGTGCAGCCTATAGCTCAATAATATCTCATATGTTTTTCCTAGTTAATGCTATGACAGTAAAATACTACACAGAATCAACATGCAGGCTGTCGACATTCAGCCACATTTCTATTCTGAGCTCAAGTGTAGGGTCAGGAGATTGTGGCTGGAGGAGGGTCTCTGGCATAATGGCTTGTCATGTTAATGTCCTCTCAAACAAGACTTTCCTTAAATAAATATGTGAATGAATAAATAAATAAATAAAGAAAGAAACAAAAACTTTAATAAATAAAATATATATTAAAAAGGGCACTGTGAGCACCATAAGGCAACAAGACTCCCTCACCTGTAAAGCACCCATCAAAGCAGTGCTATAGGTGCAACACATACTCTGGATATGGTGTAAAAAGCTTAGTACATCAGACCCATAGTCTCCACACAGTCACATCTCTCTCTCTCTCTCTCTCTCTCTCTCTCTCTCTCTCTCACACACACACACACACACACACACACGCACACACACACACACACTATAACACTCTGCTTGTATTTAAAGCTGTTTTCCACAGGCTAAAGCAGAAGCATAGTGTTAAGAAAAGACAAACATGCTGTCAGAGAGAGTGTGAGTGCATGATAAGGGAAGGTGATAATAGGTGGGTCCTCCCCTTAGGCAGAACTAAAATAGGTATGACATGGCTGCTCATCTCATTCATATGATGCTTCATTGGTCTTCATCACACGTGAAACACACACGTGTGATTAATGCAGCAATAACTCAGATGTCATTAATGCTGGCTGGAAAATTACATGTGAGCAGGAGGATCTAAACTAATAACTCTTTAATCATAACTGTTCATCATTTCTGGTAAGAGTTCTTCAGCAGTGCTTCAGAAAAAAACATGTTTGTCTTTTTGTTGTTTGCTCTGGAGAGCTGGGTACAGTAGCCAATAACCCATAATCATGTATCATTTTGGTGCAATAATGACTGAAGTAGAAGTAAAAGCATCCTTCCCAAACCCAGCTTGTATAGAAGTACAAAAGTAGATCACAAAGCTTCTTTTAAAAAAAACTACACTGGAACATAATAATATCAGCATTTATCAGCGTAGTAACTGAACATCAGCTCATGTTCATATTGGTCCATAAGCTTCTCAGAGTAGGAGCACTCCTCTTGGATCAGATTCCTTTCTTTAATATTGAGGCTAAAGACTAGCTATAGTAGTAAGTGATTTTATACTGAGAAGGTTTGTGAATATGGGTCATTGTTAGATTTGTTTCTCCTCTTTTTGGTGTAGATAAAATGTCAAAAGTCAAAAGTGAAGACCAATTGCAAAGGACTGAACATGTCACCAACGTTGTTTTCATTATGTACTGTATTGTATAGCTGAAATTACAATAAAAACTTATTGAAAGCTTGAACTCTCCTATGTAATCAGAGAAAGGGTACCCACAGATGACAACATTTTTGTTGTAAACCACTGTAGACTATGAGTGTAGCTAAATGCACTGAAAGCATTTTCAAAACACTTTACTAAGCTGTGTTGCCGAGTTACGTCATTTCAGCAGTTTTTGTCAAAGTAAACAAACATTATTATTAAAACATGTTTTTTTTTAAGTCAAAAAAGTTATGGATGATAAACTACATGCATATTTCTCCTGAAAGACATTGATTTGGATGAGTAAATAGCTTTCGTTTATTTACAGATTGCTGTGATATCTGATCACTGGTTTGAAATGGCTGATAATTGGGGCCTTTATGCTAATAACAAATGTAACACAATGAAAAGAAGTTATCTTAGTGTTGTAGGAAAATAATAATACTTGGTCAATATCTGAGATAGAAAGATATACAAGAAACATATTGATATAGAATATAAATTAAATGTAATTGTTAAGTTATTTGCAGCCAAAACTATATGAGTGTTTATATAGAGTATAACAGCACTGGGACTTTTAACTCTACATCACTCTGCTTTACAGGTGTGTTCTATTAACTGTTAATTGAACAAGCTGTTAACTCATCAGAATCACACATGACATCAAAGAGACGTCAACAGATTCCTATTTCACTGGTTTCACAATAAACAGAAGCACAGTAAATATACTCACTGGCCACTTCATTAAGTACACACATTATGTATCTGCACTCATTGTCTATTTTATTTTATTGTCGTGCTACAGTTAGATGTCTATCTGTTTCTCTGTATACTTTGTTACCCTCCTTTCACCATGTTCTTCAAAAATCAGAACCCCAAAAAAGCCAGTTATTATTTGGGTGGTGGATCATTCTCAATACTACAGTGACACTGACCTGGTGGTGGTGTGTTGGTGTGTCTTGTGCTCAGTGGTGGACAAAGTACTCAACTCTAGTACTAAAGTAAAAGTATTGATACTTATGGTCAAAATTTACTCTACAAGTAAAAGTTGCTCAGTCAAAAGTTTACTCAGGTTAAAGTACCGAAGTACTTACTTTTGAAAATACGGTACTTAAGTATTCAAAAGTGCAAATTATATTTTCTAATATCTGCACATTGCTGTATTGTTTTGAGTGCTTTTACAGAACCTTGTAACTTGCTGAATCCACCTGATGATGTATTGACATGTAGAACCACTCTGCAACAAAAAATCTACACCACCTGTAAAACTTCAGTAGGGATGAGCGAGTACACCATTATCTGTATCTGTATTTGTTCAACCATCTAAATTATCTCTATCCTTATCTGTACTCGGAGTTAGTGGGGCCTAAACCGGAATTGGGCATCATTTAACCGGAAGTGGGTGGGGCTTAAATCTGTACATTATTTTAAGTCTGAAATTGATATGGATTGATCAGAAGTTGCTATATGTGTTGTTTATATGTCAGCCTTGTTCACTGTATTCTTCTGTATTCTACCCAAATAATACCTGCTTTCTCGTGCTCCTTATCATTGAAGAACAGGGTGAAAGGAGGCTAATAATGTATGTGGACTACAGTCTGTAATTGCAGAACTGCACGTTTATAGTGAGTGGAGCTGATAAAATGGACAATGAGTGTAGTTATAAGGTATGTGTACCTAATGAAGTGGCCAGTGAGTGTAAATATACATGCTAAATGTACATATTGCAAAGTATTTGGCCTGCATTAACACAGACCTACACACAGTATAAAACTAGTATGCAAGAAAATGTTCATGTATTCTTTGGCAGCAGTGCAGTTCCAGTCCAGTCAGGGAACTACTTTTGTGGGCGAAGCCAAAAAAACAATTCATAATGTGTTGTGGCTTATTACTGATAATAAATGGTGCTTGTAGAACTTTTGCATTAAAGTAACATGAAATACAAGGCCATGCTTTTATACTAAATATCAGCATGGCTGTGATCTTCAGTCTTATAGTATGATCAAAACATAGACATGCTGATGTTCAGTAATATTGAGTGTGATATTGCTTAAATACCATTGGTAATAATTATGCAATCACACTGAATTAAGTTTGACATGTAATTCAACTGGATAGCAAAATGACAATAATAGCACTAGACTTGTAAGCATTAAGTGGAGGACTTTACAGCACTACACACTGTGAAGAACAGAAACCTTTGAACTCCCAGCCCTCCAGAAAGCCAATTTTCTTCAGAGCCCAGTCAGACATTGCAACACCAAACCTCTCCAATGAACACCCTGCCAGCTACCCAAATGTGTGTATAAAGGAAATCATTTGACTTCAATTTTGTTTCTGTCTCTGCTACTGATGAAAAACTCTAAAAGATATCCTAGACAGAAAACAGCATCTTAAGAAAACAACAAAACTAGCTGATGACTGAAACATTAGCAAAGCTATTGAGTTACAAATTGAACAATCAATACATATATAGAAATTGATTTAATGATGACTAACAAGCTTGGCGCTGCTCTGAGTCACTGTGTGCTATTCTGATCTTTGGATGGTGGTGAGAATGTGTTAGAGCTGCAAATTAATGGAAAAGCTACACCTCAGAAACCTTAGAGCAAAAAGTCACATTAACTTCACACACAAATCATGTGTGATTAGTATTAAAAAAGAACTGCATCTGTTCACATGTCACTGGAATAAGCTACAGTGGTAAATAGTTGATGTTTTGGATGTCGTCAAAGAACATATGCAGCCATGGCCTAGTGGTAAGGATCTGGTCTTGTGACCAGACGGTCACTGGTTCGATCCCCAGACAGAACATGACTGAAGTGCCCTTGAGCAAGGTACCTAACCCCCTAACTGCTCCCCGGGCGCCGGTGGATAAGGGCTGCCCACCGCTTTGGGCACAAATTCTCACAGCCTAGTGTGTTCACTTGTGTGTGTATGTTTCACTGGACGAATGGGTTAAATGTGGAGGTCAAATTCTGTTGTGTGATTGGTTGATCTTAATGTGCTTTTAAATCTACAGTTGGAAACTCTTATACGTGTTCTTTTCAACATCAAGACTTAAACTCAGGATGAATTATGAATTATTGGGATCTTTGGCATAGGCCCTGTCCCAAGCCCAGGTCTGCAGCATTCGATTTAGAGCAGATACTGCTGGATAGATAGACAGCAGGGGTGGAGCCACCCCCCTGGGCAACAGGACCGGGACCAACCTAGTGGTGATGGGAAGGAAGAAGGATGACGTTCGTGCATTGACGCCTGCAATCGATAGTGCAGAAACAAGATACTTCCTTTTAAAGTTGAGTAGTAACTTGTGATTGGCCAGAAAGTCCATAAACACTGATGAATGCTGAAGCATTACGTTTCTATTGCAGAACTTTTGCTTCCACTTTCATTACTTGAGATCTTACATGTCCAAAAATTTGTAGACACCTATTCATCCAGTATTTCTTCAAGAATATGAATAAATTGTCACCGTTTACAACAGTAACAGCATCTGTTCTTCTGCAAAGACTTTAGACCATATTTTGGAACATTGCTGTGAGGACATGGTTTTGCATTCAGCCAGGTCATGTCCTGATGTTGGTTTATTAGTTCTGGACCAGCTTCTCTCCAAATCAGCCCAAAGGTATTGAATAGTGCTCCATAACTCCAGAGAACAAATTGCTGCTTCACAGCACAATGCTAAAGAGGATTTATAGTTGATGCTTGGCATTGGGTTCATGTTCAGAGTGTTCCATTCTATTGACAAGACTTTTCAGCAATGGCTACACATTAAAGAAGGTGGATTTGCTCATTTAAAGAAATGTCCAAATACTTTTGCCTGTATAGTGTACATTAATGATTGTTTTTGAAGTGATGACATAGACGAAGAATTTTTTTTTCTTTAATTAACTCAAGAATGAAACTTTCGTCATGTTTTAAAGTGACATTAAGAAAAACTCCACATAATGTAAAGGCTCTATACCAATTATTCCCCAGAGCTGTACAGACAAGAATCTTGCAGTAGCATTTATTTAATTTTCCACACGATTCATGTGTAAAATTGACTGTGTGATGTATTGACACTGACCTCAAGGATAGCACGTTTAAGTCTTTAAGAAAATTCAATGCAAGGACTGTACTTCTTAACTGTTATCTAGATTGCCATGGAGACATGAGTGAGTCACCAACACTGATAGAATATAATGGAACATTATAACAGCATACATCCATAAGACACTCCTTCTAACAAAATGATGCTGTTATTTATGGCTCAAAGATGAAAGATATAGATGCAAAATTGCATGTGCAGATCTGTGCAAACTCCAAAAGCACTGGTAATAGCAGTGCAGTGCTGCAGTAGACATATACAAACTTGAGATTGCCGTGCTAGGAGTGGTGTAAACTGACCTGTCCTTGGACTCTGGAGCAGTAAAAACATGCTTTTAAGAGAGGTGAAGCACCACTAAACACTTTCCAAATGAGTTGGAGTGCTGTCTGCGATCAGTACCTGACCTCCCTAACACTCTTATAGCTGAATGCAATCAGCTCCTCACAGCCATGTTCCAACATCTAGTATAAAGTCTTCTCAGGAGAGTAGAGACTTGCAAACTGTTTACGTGCCTTGAACTCTTGAAGGGCCCTTGCCCAGCTTGTGTTGGTCTTCCTCTAATTCTTCATCAGCTGTTACAGGATGTTTCCCACTTTTTATGTTTACTTTTTTCTCTCCAGCACTGACAACAAGATGTTTAAATACCCCAGCAGCTCTGCTGTATCTGATCCACATGTACCAGCACGACACACACTAACACGCCACCACCTTGTCAGTGTCAGTGCAGTGTTGAGAATGATCCTCCACCCACATAATGCCGGCTCTGTTGTGATCCTGTGGGCATCTAGGCCATTGAAGAACAAAGTGAGAGGAGGCTAACACAGTACACAGAGAAACAGATGGACTACAGTTTGTAATACAACAGAACTAAAGTGCACTTACATGGTAAGCAGAGCTGATCAAATGCACAATAAGTGCAGATCCAAGCTGGTGGTTTTAACCAGTTTCCTAGACACACATTAAGCCGAAGTCTAGACATTTTTAAATGTTGAATTCCCATCACTTTACATTGCAAATGAGTCTAAGACTAGGTTGAATACATATCAAAGAAAGCAGCACATTGTACATTATTCAGCACATCATAACCTGACTATGGGCAAGAAAAGGTCTGTCTGTGTCCTCATTTGATTCCAGTGCCCCAGTCTGATCTGAGAACAGCAGCAAAGTGCCTCTTTAAGTTTGATTTTTTTTCTCAGTCACTGCTTCTTCTCTGAGCATTATGCTTGTTTCCATAGCAATGACTTTTTTCTGTGCTCCAGCATTCGAACTCCTTGCAGGTAAGTGCTTGTGTCATCAGGCTCTCGAGGATCCTCCGCCGGCCTCTCTGCCCAGGGAATCTTCGACAGAGAGCCAACAAACACTCTGTGTATGAATTACAAATGCCTTCAAGTGGGATCATTTATAACGCTTGTGCAAAGATTCGTGCAGGGAGGGTTTGTTTAAGGGCTGAGCTTTTATATGCTCCTTTATGGAACCTTTTCATATAAAGGAGAACAGGAGAGTGGCTTAGAGAGCTCTGCCCTGATTTACTGCATGTTTGGAAAAATGTGTATGTGTACATATATGATGTAGTCACAGGTATTTTGCTGTGAGAGAAGAGACAAGTGTGTGTGTGTGTGTGTGTGTGTGTGTGGGTAGTTTTCCCTGCCAGCTCCTCAGTAGGGAGTGTCTAGCAGCATGGTGTGTGTCGCTGTAAAATGGCACAGAATCAATGCAAGCGTCTGACACAGACACACACACACACACACACACACACACACACACACACACACACACACACACACACACACACACACACACACACACCTTTATAAAACACCTCCTCACATCTCTCTCTTCTTCTGTCTCTTACCATGTCTCTCTCCCTCGGCTCCACCTTCTCTCTATGTCTATGACTATCTCTCTCTCTCTCTCTCTCTCTCTCTCTCTCTCTCTCTCTCTCTCTCCCTTTCACTTTCATCCTCTTCCATCTGTTTCTCTCTCTCTCTCCCTTTCCCAGTCTTCCTCTATCTGACTCTCACTGTCTTCTCCTCTCACACCATTCCCTCTCTCTTCCTTTCCTACTCTTTCTATTTCTCTTCCTCCATCTCTCACCGCCCCTAGTAGTGTAGTCTCAAGTTGTCTGTTTGTATGCGAGAGAGTGAGTCTGATGTGTGTGTGTGTGTGTGTGTGCGTGTGTGTATATAAATGTCAGGACACTGTAGCCCAACATGGGGCTTATTGCTGGCCGGTGTTTTTGAAGAGGCCTCCAAGGTAAGTGGCTCTTAAACTGAACAGCCAATTTAAAGCTGTACTATTGAGAGGAAGACTGATGCACAACAAGCTGTTCACAGTCTCGCACTGCCGGTGGTCACTCTGAAAACAGCAAAACGACTGAGCCAAAGCCCAGAGGAGATGCTCCCCTGCTGAGGGCCCTCCCTTCTCAGCCTTATGAGATATGCGCCTGCCTCTGCATGCGCACGTTGGTTTGAGACTTGGATATGGAAATGACAAGCAGGCAAGATGAATAGAATTTTAAATGAAGGTTCGAGAGGAACATTTTCAGAGTCTCTCACAAGTCCTGCCAATCACAGTCCCCAACAGCATAAAGCAACTGACTCAACATTTATGACTGAATGCTTCAGCAGACTCTACAACAAGTGCTGTGCTTGAAGGCTGGAAATGGTTCCTCACCTCACAACATCTTAAAAGATCTGTTCACTTGAGCAGTCTACTAGCATCATTTGGCTAACCACCTGCATGGCTCTCTCACTGTCCAGGCTTTTCTGTAAAATATGTTTGATATATTGGGATGTAGTTTAAAGATCAAAGTTCCAGATGTTCTCCTTAATGCTCCTCAGCTATTGCATGGATTCTTTCAACTCCATCAGTAAGCACACCTGATGTAATGAAGAATTAATGAACTAAACAAATACTGGACCATGAACTAAACAAATACTGGACCATCTCAATGCAAACATTCACATATGTTTTCTACTGCTCTCAGCCTAATTGTTTCTGTTTGCTGTTTGTTTACTTCTCTCTTTTCTGAGGAAATGGTCACTGAAGGTATTTGATGGCTGAATTCTCCTGCAGTCCGCAACAGACCACCAGTTCCATTACACCTACTGCGGTCAATTCCTTTTGCTCCGGAGTGGGTTTTCCTGAGGTTGACACCAGACCTGCTGCTCACTTACATCTACTACTAGCAATGATTGGACTGAAGCTCTAATGCTATTGCATTTTAATTATGATACCCAATATGGATGCAATGATCACTATTATTAATATCATAATTGTTTTATACTATAGCACAATGTCAGACTTAACTAAGGATGTAAATCTCTATCAGTAGTTTGATCAGAGGAGGATGGATCCCCTTTGTGAGTCTGGTTCCTCCCAAGGTTTCTTCCTTCAGTCTTGAGGGAGATTTTCCTTGCCATTGTTGCCTTCGGGTTGCTCACATCGGGCTTAGATTCAAATTGTTTGATACTAATTATGTAAAGCTGCTTTGTGACAACGCCCATTGTAAAAAGCGCTATATAAATACATTTTGATTGATTGATTGATTGATTGATTGATTGATGGACTGCCATGAGAAGAGGTTAAACCAACACATTCAGATACAGAAAATCACTTCTTATTGTACTGATTTTATTTGCATTTATTTCAACATGAGTGTTCCAGATAGCATATGAATGTGGGCCAATTCTGGCTGAGAAATTGTACTGCTGGCCCACTGTCAGCACTGGTAAACGTTATGTGAGCCAAACGTGGCCCTCAAATTGAAAATACACATTTGGCCAACATGTACCAAAACAGATGAGGTCCACTTCTGGCAGGGATATTACAGTACTATCTACATATGAGCCATAAGTGCCCACATATAAAAACAATTATTTGGCCCACATGTACTAAAATAGATGTGGTCCACTTCTGGCAGAGATATGTTAATGTTACCTACATATGAGCCATAAGTGACTAGATTGTGGTCCAGTTGGTCCAGGATTTGGCCCAGTTGTGTGAGCTTCACATTTGGCTGATATGTGGCCCTAATCTGACGTATATGTGGCCCACATCTTGCAACCAGGAGCGGTCCAATTACCGTCAATCCATGCGGCAATGGGCCAAATGAAAATGGGGAGTGAGGGCCAGATGTGGGCCAGAATCATTTTGCTACGTTTATAAACCTTTGTTGTGAAGATACATAACTACTATTTATTGAAAGATGTTTACACACTTGCACATTTTAGTTCATTTCATTCCCTCTTGGTGAAATATATTTGGGCTGGTCTGAAAGCAGTATTTGCACTCAGGTGCTGACCAGAACAACTGCATTGAGACTTTTGAGAAGTCTCAGTCTGGTCCCAAACAAACTCTGGAGAGGTTCATTTGTAGTGAGAATGTGATCTGAGATTGATACAACCCAACTACCTTATGTATTCTTATAATTTGAGCTATGCAGAGATGACGTAGAATATGTAAACAGAGAGAAATGGAGAAGCGAGGAGAATGAATGAATGAATGAATGAATCCAGATTCTCTTGTAGTGGAGTAAAGAGATATACAGACACTCTTATCAGTGAGATACACAGTTCATAAATGATGATGAAGTATTCCAGTCAACTACCCCACAGATATATTCAAACAGATGGCTTGAAAAAGCTTTTATTATTCTTATCCAGAAACATCTTTGGTGTGATTGATGGTTAGCATGTCATGTTAAACGTACATTTTCAGTATTAGTTCCCTTCGTCATCTGAAGGCAGCATGTCTTCTTCTTAAAGTCTGAACCAGTGCAACATTTTCAAGGCATGCCACTGAAGTGAATTCAGCATACTGCTGGTGTAGTTAAGAGTGGTACATTTCCCAGATAATTACCAAATCTGAGAACAATTGGCATTGTTTTATGTTAAACTGTATAGAAATATGGACCAGTCCAGAAAACATGACCTTCGTCTGGTATTTACTTTTCAGGCACAACTGACCAAAATCCTGAGTGAACATTCCACATGGTTTGTTGTGATGCACCAAAGAGAAAACCCACAAAGTCTACAAAGTCATGAACTTATTCAGACCAAAGCAAACAAACTATAGGTGTGAAAATGCCTCAAACATCACTGTTCTCTGAAGTGCTAGTGTACATTCTGTCATGAGACTCAATGCTACATCATTCATTCTTTCATGACTCTGACCAATCACAACCTTCAACATAAAGAACGAACCTTCATTCTTGTTTCGCTGCTTTTGAGTTGCTGAATTTATGATGCTTCCCTCCTTCCTCCACACAACTATCAGTGCGGTCCTGGTCCTGTTGTCTGAGGGTAGGCTCCACCACATGCCTTCCTTCTACTCAGCAGGACCTGCTATGACCTGATGCTCTGAGACCCGGGCTTTACAGCAAACAAAAACTTTTGATCCTTATCAATAACTAACATGTAATTGTACAAACCAAAATGGGCGGCATGGTGTTTTAGTGGTTATCACATTCACCTCTCAGCGCTGAGGTCTTGGGTTCAAGTCCACATCTGGGTGGAGTTTCCATGTTCTCCCCGTGTCTGTGTGGTTTTCCTCTGGGGACTCTGGTTTCCTCCCACAGTCCAAAAACATGGAGAGCAGTGAACTGGCTGCTGTAAAATGACCCTGGTTTGTGTTAATGAATGTGTATGTCTCTGTGTGTATGAATGTATCTGTTTATGCCCAGATACTGTATGTTTGCCACTCTGATTCTGCTAGTGCTCGATGTAGTCCTCCTGGTGGATGGTCGCTTCTGGTTGAGAGTACACTGTGTATGAATGACTTCTTCTTCTCTCTGCTGTTCTCACCGCTAAATAAAATTTAACTGTCTGATTTCAATTGAACTGTTTGAAGAACCAGCCAGTGACAGGAACTACATGTGTTTTTTTCTATGGAAAGCAAGTCACACAAAATACACTATTAGAGTTAAATTAACACTGAGGGTGTCAAAATGTAACACTCTCAGTGTTAATTTAACTCTAGTAGTGTTGATTTAACACTGGCAGATTTACTGTGTACCACTTTCTTTAGTTTTAAGGATGTATATGATGGCAACGGGCAAAGCATATCTCATGGCCTTCAAGCTACAACTCAGCTTCATGTTGCACACATTTGCATCAACTCAACTCAATGCATTTCAGTGTGTTTTTCTATCTTTAGGTATCAGCACTGACTCTGGCAGTGTTTTAGCTCAAGGCTACTGTTGGACTCTAGCCTAGTTGCACAAGCTTAAGGATGCACTTCCAAGTAGACAACAAAGTAGTTCTATAATTCACTGTGGATCAGAGTGTCTGCTGAATGATGTAAATAGAAATGTACATGAATTCAGTTGATTTAACAAGAAACTGTCCTCCCATCTCTCTCACATCATGGTCACTGCTGCTATGATTTTTGGACAAACTAGAGCATGGTCACACCTCCAACTGAGCTGTAAAATTAACAGTCAGAATTCACACTTTTCCTTAGAGATGAAAAAAGCATGTTATTATCTCATATTAATTATTTCTCACTAGTTACTCATGGAAATAATTTCTGTTGAAAATGCAGATCTGAACCTGGCAATGAACACAGTTGTGTTTACAATAGAGTCTGAAGAGGAGAGTGTTTATGATATTGATAAGACATTGAGTCTACTACTACAAATACTTACTAATCAGTTAATTAACCCTTCTATTATGTTCATATTTAATAACATCATTAATTTTGGGGCTCAATTTGACCCCAGTAATTTAAACCTCCAAAAAATCATTATAATATCAGTCTCCCCTGTCTCAGACACAGTCTCCTCTGTCTCAGACACATTTTCCTCTGTCTCAGACACAGTCTACTCT
The DNA here is from genome assembly GCA_036984385.1 of Crenuchus spilurus. Taxonomy (NCBI): domain Eukaryota; kingdom Metazoa; phylum Chordata; class Actinopteri; order Characiformes; family Crenuchidae; genus Crenuchus; species Crenuchus spilurus. The sequence continues at coordinate 17,702 of BRDA01020636.1, forward strand.
GTCTCACACACATTCTCCTCTGTCTCAGATACAGTCTACTCTCTCACACACATTCTACTCTGTCTCAGACACAGTCTCCTCTGTCTCAGACACATTCTCCTCTGTCTCAGACACAGTCTACTGTCTCACACACAATCTCCTCTGTCTCAGACACATTCTCCTCTGTCTCAGACACATTCTCCTCTGTCTCAGACACAGTCTACTCTGTCTCACACACAGTCTCCTCTGTCTCAGACACAGTCTCCTCTGTCTCAGACACATTCTCCTCTGTCTCAGACACAGTCTACTCTGTCTCACACACAATCTCCTCTGTCTCAGACACATTTCCTCTGTCTCACACACAATCTCCTCTGTCTCAGACACATTTCCTCTGTCTC
>BRDA01020636.1:20030-36865 GCA_036984385.1 Crenuchus spilurus
CAAATACATATTTGTTTCTGATCTTTTGAAGGGTGGAGACAAAAACTACACTAGACTGTAGTGACAAAATCTACAACGTTCACAACGACTTCAGACACTACTAAAAAGAGTTTGTTCCCTTACCTAAAATTCACAACTTAAATATTCAGAAAAATCATCACAGACTTCAGCAACACTTGCAACATCTAAAACAGTGATGTCAGATCACATCAAAAACAGAGGTGGGAAGTTTTCTAGTCTTTGTTTATACATAAACATTACTGTATGATGTTTCATGCATCATTTTATGACAGAGTGTCGGTGTAAAACTGAATAAATCTCCAGTCTCAGTCAGATTTCAATGTGAAAACAAAGTTCTGATCAAGATTGATTCTGAAACTCCTGTCACTGTCAGAGAAGATGTGAATTGAATAAAAAGTCGCCTGGGCCACAGGCTGCAATTTGGATGGTGCTGATTTGAAATTAGCGAAAAAGATAGTCCACAAAATCTCTCCATAGTAGAAAGTCCATCTACATTCTGCTTAACCCTGAGCTGGCCTGGACAGCACTGAGTAATCACACTATTTTGATAGAACTGTGACTTTGGGACCACAAAATGGTGACCCTGCAACCAAATTTGTAATAATCATAGGCATAGGAGATACACCATTCAGCCATAGCATTATATTACCTCTTTGTATCAGCTCTACTGACTATTTGGAGCTCTACAATTACAGACTGTAGTCCATCTGTCCGGTTCTTCAATTAACAGGACCCCATAAAACTACCAAAGAACAGGTACGGAGTGACACTGATGTGGTGGTGGTGTGTTAGTGTATGTTGCGCTGGTATAAGTATTTTTTAGGGGTGTGTATCTGTCCAATAAATGACGATCCGATATGTATCTCGATTCATGCGGTACGATACGATTCAGAAACTATATACTTTAAATTGGACCGATTTGGTTCGATTTAGTACAATTTCGATACAATTTGGTTCAGTATAGTAGGGTAGGAAATAATACAAGTTACTTGTTTAAAATAGATCATTTTACATTGATTCAACATAAGTTAATAGTAAAAATGTGTTTTTTGCTTGCTTTCAGATAGATTAATGAAATACTAGAGAACTTGTATAGTTGTCTTTGACATGTGAATTCAGAAACAGTAAAATACTGTCGCATTGGGATGTGGTACCAGGGCTCCAATGTTTTAAACAAGTCCCCAAAGCCCTCATTCACAAGTCCCCAAAGCCCTCATTCTCCACCACACAGTATGGTCTTAAGTCTTTGACAATGAACCGGGCTACTGAAGCCATTATTACTTTGGCTCTAACCGAGTTGTGGTCGAGTTTTGGCTGGAAGAAGTCCTGTTTTTCTGTGTTTTTGTCCTGCCGTGTCTTTGGGCTAGCGGTGCTAGCGTCCTCATTGCCACTTTCACCATGTCGTCTCACCAAATAAGTGCTGAGGTTTGTTGTAATACCAGTGTACTTGAATGCGACTTTGCATGCTTTGCAAACAGCAACGATTTTGTCTAGTTTTCTGTTCTTCGTGTAAACACCGAACTTGACTGTGACGCAGGGTTGCCAGGTCCAAAAAAATATTCAGCCCAAATCACTCATGACATAGACACCTTAACTGCATTGCATTAAACTTGAGCACCTTGAGCACTCACAGCTGCACCACCTGCATAAAATGCATCTCTTCCAGTAAAAACAAAGGTGCAAAAATAGGTGAACTAGTCTGTAGAAATGTTTGTAGCATGAACTCATATAAAGCTTGTCCAAGCTAGCAACAGTTATTATGAAAGAATACATTTGCAGGTGTTAAACTAATTAAACTCGGTAGCTGTTTGAGGCAGAACAGGAATAATGGAAGCCTTTTCAGGCTTTTGTGTTCTGAAAATTGAGGCCACCTCTTGTGTATTGGTGTCTGAATACTTTGTTTTTTTCTTCTCCTGTAGGGCCTGTTCTGATGCCTCTGTAATACACACCTTGGTTTGTCTTCCCTGGCGTGATCTAGTTGACAGTTATCAAAATGAATGCAGGAGTGATGCTTTATTCTGCTTCTGCCATGTTTCATCAGCTTCAGCAAAAAAAAAGTCTCTTTGGAGAGAATGTTTTGCCACTACTGCTTGACACCTACTGTTGGCTAAGTGGTCTTTTTTTAGATTTTAGCCTTATGATTTATTCAAAAGAGTCTGTATCATTGTACTATAGAAGAGAACAAAATGTAGGATTTTTTTATACCCTGACCTCCCCATATAACTAATGTCAAGGCCAAACCTGGGCAATTTAAGAACTCTGCCCTTTTGCCTTTTCATTGACACAGATTGAGCCCTGGGCTTGACCTTTCAACTCATTGGCTAATAAGTGAATACATTACTCAAATTAACTACCAAGGCCTGCTCTGAACTGCATTTCTCTATGATTAATATATTCATTAATGGTCAGCATGATCACTCAGTTCAGACAAGGAGAGTGGTGGTGTCTAGTGAAACCATGCTTTGGGGATTTGCTTCGTGCAGTATTCTAGTTATGATGCTTCTGAATTTCTATTGCTATGTATTCTGTATATAATGGCATTTTCTTCATATTTAATCTCTCTTGTGCGTATGTGTGTGTGCGTCTGTGTGAAATATATGTTAAATTTGAACAAATGATATATATGACCTGGGATATACTGGGAATTAATTCTTATGGTTTCCATGTAACTTACGCAATTTATTATAAATTCTATTTAGTGGATATAATTGATGGTATAAACTGCATTAAATGAACACATTTGATCATCATCTGTCATGTTAGAAGGTTTTTTGTTTTCTAAATCATTGTATATGTTTGTTGTAGAAGTGGGTAACTTTTTAGATTGCGTAAGTTATGGTTTTCAATTAACAGGCACACATCAAATATTGTAGGTTGGATCATCAGGAATGAGGTCTGTGCCCAAAGTAAACTTGTGTCATACACAGATTTGTGCCATAATGATAGAACTGTAATGTTTTTAATAAACCAGCAAGTTTATGCACAAAGGAAACCAAGTAACTAACAGAATCTAAAGCACCGACTTGATTCTTGGCCAATTTTTGAATAAATAAATAAATAAATAAAACAATAGGAGAAATCTGATTTCGGAGTGTCTAATTTAGCTTACTTGGACATATTTGCACATTTTGTGACAAGTTTAATTTTGACGTTCATTGTCCCAGAACTGTTTCCTAGTACTGTGGATGTGCTCATATGTTTATTAATGTGATTGACCTAGGACGTCACAAATGCCATGTGACAGGGTTTGCTGCACGTATAAATAAGTGAGCACACCAGTCAGTTGAAGCAGAGTGTAAAACCATCATCATGTACAAAATGACGTGGTAATAGTGTGCTCGGCAAAGGGTGGCAAGCTTAACTTTGTGGGAATATATATCTAGAGCTGCCATAGTTGAAGGTGTATTGAGAATGGACTTTGTACATTGAGTGCCTCTCAAAGGCATAATAGTGGTGCCCCATGGGCCACTGTAGCCAAAATGAAATGACAACTCCAGTGAGTAGTATAGAGCAACCAATGTGCTACAGTGGACCAGTTAACTTTTCAGGAACAGCAAGGAAAGTGTCAGGGATTATCATTGGCCAAACACTCCATGCCAAGGGTGGTTATTCCCAAATTAGGTAGTTTTACTTAGTTATATTTTAGTGTATTAGTATGTTATATATATATTAGCATATATTACTTAGTTTTACATGTGAAGATGTGCCACACAGGGTACCACCCCATTGACAGGAAAGACACTACCAGTATGTGGACACAGTGGACTGGCCATTGTGAAGTTGGGTTACTTTTGGCTGCTGCATGTGTGGTCAGCTGGCCGCTGCTGTGAGAAAATGGAAATTATAGTGAAGGACCTCCTCCTACACCACTGTTCAACTGCACTCCCATTCTCCTGGCATGCCCCCAAACCATTCACTGGCAGACTCCCATCACTACCTCCGCCACACTGACATTTGCCAGGGGATCACTGGGTATTGCCCAATTGATCGTACAGCACCTGAAAAGTGTACTCAGAGCAGCACATGCTGAACACAGGACACACACACACATATATATATATATATATATATATATATATATATATATATATATATATATATATATATATATATATATATATATATATATATAAAATATATAAAAATTTAAATAATTTAGATATAACACCACCTCTTTTAATTTTTCTGACAGTGGCATTAAAAAAAAAACATTACCATAATGTTACAAGTGTGTTAAACACTATACATTTACAATATATTTTGCCATATAGTAAATACATTTAGAATGCCAATGCCTTGCATATACTGCACATGAATATGAGGAAAGCAGACTGAAAAGCAGACTTCACCTCAGCTGGGACGTATCTGAAGGTCCAGATACTCCCTCTATCTTAATGAGAGCAATGGAAGTAACATGTTAACCTTTTCTAAATTCAGAATTATTTACCACTAATTCAGTTCCCAGGGCACAAAGAATGCTGATGCTATTGTTAGTATCTCATATTCAGTTATCATGTTAGAAACGTGCATTCGTATTTATTTATTCCACCAGATGGAACATGCTATTGATCCTGCAGAATAGGGTCCTCATAAATATCCCACTGCCTCCTACACTCTAATACCAGATTTAATGGCTTTTCTAATACCCTTCACCAGCTTGCTTTAGTCTGACATCAGGAACTCATAACTGTACACTTGACCTCATTATAAGTAGGATGAAAAGAAGGAAGTGGTAGAAGTGCATCCCCTTAGGAAATAATAATAATAAAACCACTGTCCTCAGAAACAGTGGGGAGTGTTTTGAAGCTTGGCTTTGCTGTGGCACACTGAACATTAATGACTGTTATTTTCTACTCTTATACACACAACAACTCACAATCATACCGTTTAAAACTACATTTCCCAAGGTTACCTTTATGTGTTGTGTTTCATATACTGTAGAAAAACACACTTTTCTCTGTATATTCCACAGAGCCATCCTTTACTAATTGGCCACTAAGAGTGAACGCATGTTAAGTCAGACTTTGTCAGCTTGTATCTCAAGTCCATAGTGATTTGCATAAGCCTGCTGTTTGCCATAAGCCTGCTGTAATGTTCCCTCCAGCCTCAGATGAGCATGAGCGCTAAACAGATGTTTCATTATAGGCTTTTGTGTTGTTGCTTGAAGTGCAGCAAGACTGCATGCAAAAAGGCAACCTGTGACTCCTACTGAAAAACACCACATCATGGCTAAACCTGTTAGAGAAACTACTATTTCATAGTTCATTCAATTTCCCCTAATCAAGCCTCCTTAAGAAGAGCCAGCTCTGTTAAGAGACACACAGAGTAAGCTTTATCACCCACTAAGAGCTAAATGCTCTGGCTAATAATGACTGGAACTAGATCTCATATGTAACAGATCCTATGAGGCCAACCGAGGCTCATTATTAGGTTTAATGCAGAGGTCCACTGACTCAGGACTGAGTGCAGATATCTTCCTCATTCGCTCAGAGCCTTTCATTCAGCTCTAGGCCGGCCAGTTATGTGAGCCGTAAGGAAGATAAATGGGGCATCATTTTCCAGTGTAATATGACAGAGGTGCTTTCGATGGCTCAGTGAATTCCTCTGACTCTGTATTAACCTTGAGATGAGAAAGCAACCCGTCCCCAGTCCGATCCACTGCTTGATCCCCTAATCGCCTCACCACAGACTGACTGATTTCAGCTAATGATGGGAAATGGTTGAGGTCGGCGGCTAGTGCTAGGAGGTTAGCAATTTTTTTTTTTACCAGTTTTTCTTTCTTTTTTTTATTAGGAAACATCTAATTTTAAGTAGTGTCTAGACTTTTCATATCTTTCCCCTTTTATCAAAAACAAAAAATCAACTGACTGAACAGGGTCATCTTGAGCAGGCTAATATTTTATACAACATTAACAACTGGCTAACACAGGCTAGCCAACAAACAGGCCACAAAAGCAGAAGTTCCAGAAATTTCGCTAAAGGCACAGCATATATACTTATTCAACATAATAAGTGCAACATTTTGTTTAACAGTCTATTTTGATAAGCATTTATTCTACTTATAAAGTACAAGTTCTTCCTCTTTAAACTCTGGCCACTTCCCAGCATAGCCTAGTGCATCATGGGAATTGTATTTTTGTGAGCTCACTGATGTAGCTCACCTTTGAAAGTGAAAAAAAAACCTGCTAAAAAAAAAAAACAAGTGAACTTACATCAAAATATGCAGGCAGCTCACTTCCTTCCTCACTCTCTCTGTGTCTTCACACACACACACACACACACACACACACACATAGAGCCAGTAAAGGTGATGTTGAGGACCAACAGCATCTCAAATGTTACATGTTTTACTTTCGAATGACGTCACGAGGGGTGAGCTGAAGCAGGACTGGCAGGTTGTTAGTCAGGGGCGGGAAGGGGGCTAAAGGGGGGGTGTTTGACGGAGAGAGCGTGCGCGCGCTGAGAGAGAGAGCGAGAGAGAGAGAGAGAGAGAGAGAGTCGCGCGCGGGGCTGAGAGCACTGCGCACTCACTCTGTCCGCGCGCGATGGCAGCGGCGCGCGCCTGAAGTGGCGTTTGTTTCATCCCCGCCGTCTTTGCTCAGTCACGCCGGCCAAGTGTCCACAGCTCGTCCGCTTAACGTGACGGCTCGCTCGCTCGCTCGGACGACTTGGCTGCTGCTTGATGTCGCGCGCTCCTCTCACGCCTGACGACGATGACGATGATAACAGTGCGGAGAATGTAGAGAAAGTGCGCGCTCGCGTGCGCGGACGCTTTCATCTCGCAGCCGAAACCATGCTCCCCACTTCTTCCTCAGCGGAGTACGCAGCGAGGTGTCGCGAACTTTTCGGCTGAAGGAGTCAGATTGTTTTGCTTTCTTTTCTCCCCCCCCCCCCTTTTTTTTTGTTTTTATTTGCCTGTCTTAACCAGCGCGCCTCCTCACCTCCAGCGGCTAACTCAGTGGACGGAGACGCGTCCTTCGCTCTCCCGCGGGGTGCGCGCGGATCCGTGGGGGGGCTCTCGCGTAGCATGTTCGCGTTCAGGCCGTGTGGAGTAAGAGCGCTGAGCTGAAGGTTGGAGAGGAGAGCGAGCGTCGACATTTGGGGAGTCCAACGTCAATGGGAGGAGGACTGATCTAGAGAAATATGTGGATAAAACGGTGTCTAGCGCGCAGGTAAGCCACAGCTTTTGACTGTTGTCACTAAATAGAAGTGATTTTAGCGTGACGTATATGTGGTCCTAAACATTCTCCCAAAACTATGCGACGACAGTAGTTGTGCTGTTTAATTCGTCTTCTGTGGTTTACTTGCGCTATCAAACCATCATATTCCCACTTACTGACCCAATAAACTCCCCGATCTTTGTATTTTTATCTTCTGCCTGGAACATTTTTAGGCTGCTCTGTAAGGACACACAACGCAATTGGGAAACAAGTTTTCTCAGGATTTCTGCCCGCTAGGGGGCGCCAAACAACCGCGCTGCAGTGCCGAGCAACTTCACATCAGTGCTAGCAATTAGGTCGACTACCTGCTGCCTAACACACACACACACACACACACACACACACACACACACACACACACACACACACACACACACACACACACACACACACACACACACACACACCCACGCACACCCTATGCAATTAACTCTCTGCCCCGTACAGTCTTTTTAAGAATATTACGTAATCTACTTGGTTCATCAAAAGACAGGACTATGGAAATGACATTTTAATTATAAGGTTGGAGCTTTATGTGGGCTGCCACAGCAAAGTCAAGTTTGACTGAGGGAGGGTCAAACGACATGAAGATGAAGATGAATCAGTTATCTGCTGTAAAGACACGAGGAATGGAAGTGTATCTGCCTCAGAACAGCTTCCTGAAACCAGTTTGGTTTAGCTCCTGGAGAACAACTTAGTGCTAACTTATAACTTATAACTAAGGCTGGCCAATGAATCAAAATGTTATCTCCAGTAATGATTCTAACATCTAGTGATTATGAAAACAAGATAATCACAATTAAACCATATTTATATCTAACATTTAGCAGTGATGCTCTTGATGTCTCCTTTTTTGATTATTTATTATTTTTATGTATGTTTAGAAGTGCAGTATAACATAGTTCATCTGTGACACACACACTCACACACACACACACACACACACACACACACAAATCTTCCATTCAAAGTGCATGCTTCCAAATCCAAAGAATTAAATAATTGTGATATGTTAAATAATTGTGATCTCAATATTGACCAAAATAATCATGATTATAATCTTTGCCACAATCGAGCAGCCTTACATATAAACACCTGTTTCAGTCACTGTTAAGTAGCTGGATATGATGAGGGTTTAAAATCTCTTATTTAGGCAGATGACTGAAAAACGAGGAAAGTCAGTGTTTTTGAAGACATCCGAGTATTCCATGTTTCTGCTCTTTCCTACACTCTTAAACGAGATGGTTCTTCAAATGTTCTTTAGTTAAAAAATGGTTCTATATATTGTAGAACCATGAACATTCATAGAACCTGAAGGGTTCTTTCCATGGTGAAAGGGTTCTTCAGATTGTTAAGGAATGTGCTGTAGATGGTTCTATATAGCACCAGAAGAGTTTCTCTACTATTACAAGCTTGAAATGAACTACAGCAGAACCATTTTGAGGCTATATAGAACCATTTTCAAAAGGTTTCTATATAGAACCATCAGTATCACATTCTTCATCAATGTGAAGAATCCTTTCACCATAGAAAGAATCCTTTATCCACACAAAGGGTTCTTTGAGTGTTCATGGTTCTATATAGAACCGTTTTCTTTACTAAAGAACCCTTGAAGAACCATCTGTTTTAAGAGTATAGTTTCCAGCAAGACAATTCTAGATATTACATGCTCTTGACTTCTTGGCTCAGATGTATTGGGAGCTGGGAGAGAGTAGTACTTTGGACCATGTGAAGCTCCCACTTGGACTGTAGTGATTAAGAATCACTGGCTTCTTGGTTTGGATGTGTGGCTGTATTGGTATGAGGATATATGGTGGCTGTTTTAATATTAAAGATACATTTAACATAGACTTGTCCATCCCATCAACTGTGACAATGTTCTGAAGAACCATTTCTAGCACATTTTTAAGTTTAAAATGTGTAAATGATCAGTGCCACCATCATTGTTCTACAGTACAAAATCAACTTAAAATATTGTGTCACAGCAAGTGGGGAATACTTCTCATTCAGAGAATGTTGTAAGTGATAAGATGATCACTTATATTTAGACATTTTTGATTAAGTAAATGATCTCACTGTCTCATTGTTTCTAAGTTTTTGCCAATTTTTTATCCCCTTCCCAATGTAGTAGTAGCCAATTAGCCCATCCCATCCGTTAGGACTCTCCCCATCACTTTGCACTGTCCCTGACTCTAGGAGGGTGAAGACAAGCACAAGCCTCCTCCGTTGTGTGTGATGCGTCACCGCCTCTTTTCAAACTACCGCTGATACACCGTCACTGGGGAGCCAACACGCTCGGAGGAAAGCGCAGGATTCCCAGCTCCAAATGGACCAATCAGTAGATGCCTGAGCCAGCGGACATTGCAATGTGAGAGTGATGGGGAGAGTGAGAGCGCCATCTACCCACCCAGAGAGAGCACTGCCAATTTTTGCTCTCTTGGGCCCGACTGGTCAAACGGCATGACCGGGATTCAAACTCACGATCCTCTGGTCATAGTGTCAGTGTCTTAGCCTGCTGAGCCACTTGGGCCCCTACTGTCAGATAATTTTGCTTAATATGAGAAGTATTATACAGTATAAAAATATTTAGACTAGACTTATGATCTTGCTAAGATGTTATTGATTTCAGTTCAAGTTAGATATACATCTAAACTGTTACATTGCTGCTGTCAGAATAAGTTAAGATATGTACAAACTCTGTGGGACTAGATATACCCGACCTGTAGAATTAGACAGATGTGAAACTTGACTAAAGAACATCACGTAACTGCAGACTCACTGGTCTGACGTTCTTTTATAGTGAAAGGCCTGTTATGTATTTTCATGACTCCAGTGTTTAAAGCCCCAGTGCACTCTGATAGAAGGTACCTTGACCTACAGGCAACTGAATAGTATGAAAATTTAAAGAAGCTTCAGAAGCGGTTATGTAATATACATTGAAAGGTAGCTTCTTACTGACATACCACATTCACATTCTACCTGAAATCCAAGGATACACTGATCCAACTATTTTTCTCCCAGTGTTGATATGTGAGCTCAAGGGTATCAGCCAATATTGAGTACCAAGCACTCTGTTAAAGGAATTGCTCTCTCCAAAAGTTTAGCATTTACCTCAGATGTATCAGCCTAGACACATTTGGATTCCACATTTTTTGTTTCTTTGTTTTAGAACTAGAACCGCAATGCTAACCTTGCTAACAGACCGTTAGAACACAATAGTCACATAAACAGCAGTTGTTTCTGTCATAAGACTTCACCAAAACCTCTCCCAAACCTCTCAAATTCAATCTTAATTAAAGTCTCACAGACTAGTCAATGTGTTTTATGACTTACTATGAATTGTATCCATCCATCCATCTTAATCCAGTTCAGATTGCGGTAAGTTGCCATACCCCTTCATTAAGCAGGACAGGGCAACTATTGTCCTGTAGCCAGGACACGATGCCAGTCCGTCACTGACCACATACACAGACAAACACCAATTCACGTGAATTTATAACCAATACACCTGACCCCCATGTTTTTGGGTTGCTAAGGAAACCGAAAATACTGTGAACTGTAAAAAGTAATAAAAACCTGAGCAATTTTTGAGAATTTATTTAAGATCTGGATGCAGTTTGAGTGGATTGAAAAATATTTAGGTGACGTAATTTTGCTGTTTAGGTGACCATTGAGTTACAGTGTTAGTTAGCAATGTTAGGCTCACAGCTCTAGTTCTAAACTAAAGAAGTAAAATTAGGAATCCCATTATTGGAAGACTGATTACATCTGGGGAAAGTGGAGAATTGGAAGATATGACATAACATATTTTAGTCCCTCATATGTAATAGTGACAGTGTATGTCAACATACATATACAGGGGCCCCGAGTGGCTCAGCAGGCTAAGACACTGACACTATGATCAGAGGATCGTGAGTTTGAATCCCGGTCATGATGTTTGCCATCAACAGTCAGGCCCAAGAGAGCATAAATTGGCAGTGCTCTCTCTGGGTGGGTAGATGGCGCTCTCACTCTCCCTATCACTCTCACATTGCAATGTCTGCTGGCTCAGGCGACTACTGATTGGTCCATTCAGAGCTGGGACTCCTGCGCTTTCCTCCGAGCGTGTTGGCTCCCCAGTGACGGTGTATCAGCGGTAGTTTGAAAAGAGGCGGTGGCTGCATAACACGCAGTGGAGGAGGCTTGTACATGTCTTCACCCTCCTAGAGTCAGGGACAGTGCAAAGTGATGGGGAGAGTCCTAACGGATGGGATGGGCTAATTGGCTAAATTGAGCACATTTAAAAACATATTATTCTTGGATAATAGTGATCATGACTAAAACAGTATGAATTGAGGATCTGTATATAAAATCAGTGGATTAATATTTAAAACTTGTGGAATTTAACATAATCTCATTTTTAATTACACAAAAAAATGAAATGACTGTACTGACACATTCAGTATACTGGTGAGCTGTTGACCTTGCACAGTTCAAGGACTCAAAGACAGGGTGAAGGCCTTTCTGTCAACTGTGTTTTAATTAAAAGCCTTATCATGTGGTCGTAATGGCCTTTCTGGCCTTGTCAATAAATCATGTTCATCAGAATAGCTGTGAAAAAGGAGGCTCTTCTCCGCATCTCGAGGCGCATTCATCAGGATATGAAAGTCAAAATCAGATTCTGAAGAGGCAAACCTCAATGGGACTACCTGGATAAATAAAGGAAATAAATAATAAAACAGAAATGCAGAAATCTCCGCGCTCTAGTTCTCAGGAGAGGACCTTCTGCTTAGAGTGAGCACCTCACTAGTTTTTCCTCATAAAAAAGACCAAAAAACGAAGAAGCCATGGTGGAAATGGGCTTTGATACAGCAGACTGGGGAGAACCTCACTGTTAAAGCTCACTGAACAGAGTTATTACAGGCTCGTAAAGTGAATGGCTATACAGGGGACGCCACCTGCCTAACATTGTCCAACAAAATGCAGGACAAGCAGGAGAATTTAGATCTGTTCATTTGTCTGTGTAATGTAATGCATTTGTTTATAGCTGAGCTGTTTCTTATGTTCCAAAATGATGATCTTAAGCAGAAACAGACTACCAGGACAGGGAAAGATGAAGGTTTTAATTGACCTACAAGAACACTAGTAACCCACACTGCAGAGAATGATACACTATGTGTACTAATGTTTTTGCAATATAATATAAACATGTACCTATTGGTACCATGCCTGATACTAGGTATGGGATAGAGGGGAACAACCAATAATCAGCCAAATCAGTTCAGTTTATCAGGACAATAGTCTCACTGTATTGGCAGATAAATGTTTTAACAAGCAAAATAATCTGCAACACAGATAACTTTACTGTAGTTACTTAAGCAAGTATTACATGTCTAGCTACTCATGTCTTATGCCTAGTTATATTATATTATAAATATTCATAATTTTTCAGCAAAAGAAATATAAGATATATAGCTTGATGGCTTCATTTGCTATTTTTGCAGCTATTGTGTTGTATTATAGAGTATTGCACCAATTAATTGATTGAGTAATCAGTCCAAACTATAAAATAATAGAAAATAAAGTATTTTACATTCTAAAAATATTTGCAGAAGATAAACTATGAAGCATTTATCTTCATTAAAATGTATGCCTTTGAAAACACTATGTGGCAGAATAATGCATATAAATGTACATTAGTCAGACTTTACATTAATATGCCGTTTTTAACTGTAGATATGATTAGTAGGATTATTTAAAATATGCATTATCATCATGCAAATTGCATGCAAATTTTATTAAACTTATGTCCAGCAGCCATTAAAGTAATGCCTGATCCATTGTAGTTTTTACATGGTCAATATACTATATAGTGCTAATGGATCATCTAGTAAAGTTAAATCTGCTTGTTTTCTCCATTCCAGTACATACTGGAGCATTTCAACATTTTCCTAGCATATTTCATGACTATGGGGATTAAAGGAACAAAGAAGAAACTAATTTGTTATTGTTTTGGGTGGGGTGGGGCAATAATAAACAGTCAATGTTTTTTAAAGACCCCACAGTTTCTATTTTCATGTACACTTTAAACATACAGTGAGATAGTACTTTATGGTAAAATTACAACATAATCTACAAATGCTACTTTGTCTACTTTTTAAACGCCACACTCATCTGTGTGATGATGCAACAGCACTAATAGTTTTTTAGCATTTCATCCAGTTTATTCATTGTGGTTTGGCTATGAAGCATTGCTGGTTTGCATTCAGACAAGAAAATGTTTTTTTTTTCAGCCTACCATACCTCTACCGATTGGTAGAGTTGGCACAATCACATTGTGTTAAGTTCCCGACCGTCTTCAAGAAGATATAGTGACTTAAATGTACTCTACCAAATGGTTCAGCAGAAGGGTAAAGTGTTAAAAACAAGTAGCAAGTTCCATATAATGGAAAACCAACATTTACTTGCTTTAGTTAAATGAAGGAGATTAACAGTAATACACTGGTAACCCTACTTACGAGTTTAATCCGTGCAGGAGCTGAGCTCGTTAGCTGGAATGCTCATTAGCTGGATGCATTTTCCCCATAAGAATACATGTAAAACTGATTAATCTGTGTCAGCCAGCCAATATACAGTATACTTTAATATGCTAAATAATGTGTTTATATGGGTTTTTTAAAAAATAAACAAGACGACGACGACACTCGTGTAGGCTGGCCGCTACTGAGAGGGAGACTGATGGTGCTCGTGTAGGCGGGCGGCTGCATGGTTACACTTATCATATGAAAAGTAAAATGTGTCTAACTTTCTTGTTCACTACCTTTTGCTACCTTAGCGTCGCTTTCAACAGGCACTTTCACTTTTACTTGACAGCGGTCAAAGGTATTGACTGACCTCTTCTTCTATGGTAGCATCTAGGAGATGCTAGGACCGCAGTGCCCCTAGCGGTTTGGCATAGTTGAAGAAATTTACGCTACTCATTACCTGGAACAAAAATATTCTGAGATCTCGACTCGTTACCTGGAATACTCGTTAGTAGGGATGCTCGTAAGTAGGGTTACCACTGTATTAACTAAGCTTGAATTGATCACAAAAGCCCTCATGTTTACACACTGTCTATTTAACCTAAAGCTGTGTCATATCGTTATAAATCTGCTGAAAAAGACAATACAAACCATTAGGCAATATTGTGATGGTTTCCATCAAGTAATGAGACTATAATGTGAATTGGCCTAATGGTTCCCATTAGAAATGACATGTTTTTCCTGCCGGGATGACTCAGAGTATGTGAGCTCAGTATGATAAAAGTTATTGGTTAGGGACTAGAATTATTTTTAAACAATTGCAGTAATGTTTAGTGAGCTGACTATAGAGCACCGAGTAAAGACTGTATTTGGTGTAGGCCCATTTGGAAATCCAAGAAGAGCAAAGTATTGGCTAGAGCATACTGGATCTAACACAGGATCAAACTAATGGAGGCGGGGAGGAAGGAGAGACATTTTTGATTGGCAGTCTGTAAATGACAGGGGCATAGGTGAGTTCACATGTATTTATAGATAGGTAGCATTTGGTGGATCGTTGAGACGTCAGGTGACAGCGTGATGCAGCATTAAGTCTACCTGGTTTAAGTTTGGCTAGCCTTACATATCCTATTTCAAAACCATTACATTTACCTAGAATGTCACAAGTCACCCATTAAACCATCCCTTACATTTTGAGGCCAGTAAATGATTGATGGTTGCTATCTAAGTTTGATTTCTGTAATTTGACTACAAGCTGTATGATTTAGACTGAAGAGTAGTTCCTTTCTCAGAAAGAAAATTCCTCAACTCACCATCTGGTTTTTTATTGGCGTACACCTCCGAGGTTCATGAAACTGTAATGTTAAAGCTCACTAGATGAACTTTATCACTACTGGATGTCACATCATTTTCCATTCAGTGAACCAGACTTTTTGGAAGGCAGATTTTAATCGCTTCCACATAAAGTCGTTTAGCGCTGCCCATTCCCAATGAATAAGGAGTGTTTCAGCCTGGGCTACTTTAGGAATGTACAATTCAGAGCAGCCAATGAGCACAGAGATCATTTATAGATGTTAGTCTTAAAGGACGTAAAATGGCCAGTTAATTTTAGGATGTTGCAAATAAACAAAAAAAAAAACCCCAAAACAAAACAAAACACAACAAAAAACATCCTTAGAGGACATGAAAGTAAAAGATGCAGAATATGGCTTTTTAAAGTAGATGTTGGAGACTTCTGCAGAAAAGCAGTCACAACGATAGCAGTCAACATATTTTGGCATATTATGTAGCTTTGTAGAATGTCAGTTTAGAAACTACTAGATGACCTCTGGTGTCACATTTTGACATTGAGTTAATGTCAGCAGACAATATATGAGGCTCTTAAACAAACCATTATAGCAAATGTGAAAGTCTGATGTGTAGCTCCTGTAATGGCAATGCAGAGGCATCTCATTAGCACAGACTCTTAGGAGAATGGTAGCTTGACACATCTGTCATTCTGCAGAGCTTTCTCTCTCTCTCTCTCTCTCTCTCTCTGTCATGTAGCCATGTTTAACTCCAGTCATGCTCTTCTCCTCTCTGATAGTTGCCACTCTTGATGGCTTGATGTAATAGAAGGACAGTTTGAGTGTGCTCACTCTCAGTTAAAATACGTTATGTAACGAGCCCTCAGAGGTTCAATAAGGCAGAAATGGCACTTTGTAGAGAAGCTAATGGAGCAGATGACATTAATGCTGAAATATCTTAATCAGAGTAGTTTGACATGGCATGTCCCGATAAGAGTACTGCGCCTAATTCAACGAATTTGTACTGAACTGCTTTTCTTTTACATATTGTTTGTCCTGAAAATTATTCACAATGAAAACTATTATAACCGCAGATATTAAGTACCACTCTTTCCCTCATTAAGTAACAGAAGCTGAATATCTAAATGCTTTCTTTTGTCCTCATTTTAGAGCCAATTCATAACTGAGCTGGTAAGTCAAAACAAATCAGCATTAAAACGATAGTCCATTAGGTTTTAAACCTAATCTCTGTCTACAACATCTGTATCATACGCTCAATTATCACAGATAATAATTTTGATTTGGCTCCCTGTACTTAGAAAAGAATAGAAAACCATTTCTCTTTTATAACAGAAGCCGATGGGCAGTTGCTTTAGTTGTAATAATCATTTGATGGCCAATAGAAAAGTCAATGCTCATTGATATTTTCTGAAATGTTCCTCTAAAACCGATATAAAATCTAATGGATAGTTGCATCAAAACCCAAAATATAAGCCAGTGGCAGTTGTGTCTATTAGAATATTCCTTCCAAGACCAATATAGAAGCCAGTAGGCAGTTGCATCTATTAGGATGTTCCTTCAAAACCAAAATACAGGCCAATGGACCTTTGCTTCTGTTAGAATATTCACCCCAAGCCCAAAATAGAAGCCAATGGGCAGTTGCTTCTATTCAAATATTCCTTCAAAGCCCAGAATAGAAGTCAATAGCCCATCGCTTCCGTTGGAGCATTCCTTTACAGCCCATAATGGAAGCTATTGGGAAGTCGCTTCAGCTAGAGTATTCCTTTACGGTCCTTTGAGAACAGCTA
>BRDA01020637.1:0-23901 GCA_036984385.1 Crenuchus spilurus
GCTTCCGTTGGAGCATTCCTTTACAGCCCATAATGGAAGCTATTGGGAAGTCGCTTCAGCTAGAGTATTCCTTTACGGTCCTTTGAGAACAGCTAAAATTGTGCTAAAGGTTTAAATATGGAAGCATACCTGTATAAAGTCTGTTTAGATGGGTGTGGTCTTGAGCCATTGTTTGTTGTTCTCTGAAAGCCTGTACTGTTGATAAATGAAAAACTGGTCGGTTGCATCAGTCTCTGCTGGGGGCTGTAAATGTATGGGCTCTGGGGGCTTGGCTGAGCTGGTCCAAGAGTGCAAGCGTGGGTGAGTCACAGTGGCGGCTGACGAGTGCCCTGTGCCTCCCTGTATGGACTCTTTAATAGGGCAGAGGGAGGCTGTACATATACCTGATTCATGTTGGAGCTTTTGTTCGATCAATACTGCTTCTACAAAGCCTCAAATTTATCCGTCACACCGCTACACCGACTGAGCCGACTGCCCTCCAGGGCTCTCTCTCTCTCTCTCTCTCTCTCTCTATCTATCTATCTCCCTCTCTCTCTCTCTCTTTCTCTCTCTCTCTCTCTCTCTCTCTCTCTGTCTCCCTCTCTCTCTCTCTCTCTCTCTCTCTCTCTCTCTCTCTCTCTCTCTCTCTCTCTCTCTCTCTCTCTCTCTCTGAGCTCAAACAGTCTGCAATTTGGATTTAGGTAAAGGAACTTGAGTTTTGTCCAGGGGCTCTTGCTGCAAGTGTGTGTGTGTGTGTGTGTGTGTGTGTAATAGTAGTAGCACTAGAAGGGAAAGGCTGGCAGACAGAATGGGGCTAGCAAAGCTCCTGAGGCAGGACATCCACACATCCAGGAGTGCACTAATGAACAACAGAGGACTTCCACAAATACACACCTAAAATTGACACATGCGCGCGCACACACACTGCAAAGTTTGGAATCAACATTTAAAAGTTAAACATTTTTCAAAACCCTATTGTACATAATGAGTAAAACATAATTAGATCATTGTGATTATGTAGTGTATGTGTGAATTAATACTGTTGTTTTTCCCAGAATGCTTGAAGTACAGCTGGAAGCTTCAGACCAAGACAAGACCCTGGCACAGTTCCAGCAAGGTGTGTGTTTGTGTGTGTGTGTGTGTGATTGTCTTTCATTTTGTCCAGCCTCTCAGATCTTGTGCCAGGAGTCATTAGATGACATTAGACGTGAGGAAGACCCTGAAGGCGGACAGTGCTCTCCCACCAGGAGATGCACAAATGCACACATACACTGTTAGACATGCACATGCCCCCATACACTCAGACACACACACACATGTCTGCATAAATGCACACATACTCATATGCAGACATGCATACACACAGTGATTAATGAAATGTCACTGCTCTCACTGGAGGGAATACACAAAGCTTATAATGTGAGTGTTTCACTGTTTACTGCTTTAGTGAACAGAGTGAGCATCTGCCAGAGAATTTCACTCAAAACATCCACTCTCACTCTGACAGCGCTGTTTTATTTAATTTAGTCATATTTAAGTCAAAATGACAGCTGAATTATTAAGTCAACTTACAATTCTTTGTTTTCAAATGACTCTTTTCCTCTTTATTATTGTTTTTTCCTCAGTGCTAGTCCTGCAGCTTTCATATTAGAAATAGTAAACAAACCAGTCACATGCCCACAGCATAGATTTATGTTTGCGTTTTTGTAAGTCAAACGACATTTAGTAAAAACTTTTAAACTGTGATTTGTTTTCTCCTAGGAAATGAAAGGTGGAATGTTTGGGTGATTGTCACACAGAGATTTCAATTTCAATTGTCAGTCTCTCACATACCCGTCCCCTCTTCTCTCTGCTCCTCCTCTTACATTAGTTATCATTACACCCTGTTAACTAGTCTTATTTAATCTGCACATAAGCTAACTATGGAATTACTACTTAATATAGTATATCAGCTTAGACCATAAATACTGTTTTCTGATTGGCTGCTATGTGTGCATTAATTATGTACACCAAGACATGTTGTAGATACAGTAAAAAAAAAATGTAAACAAAAATAAAAATTTCATGCAATCACTTCTATATAAGTGCTATAGAAGCTGTGAATGGTACATACAGTAAACAAATCATGATGGGTATCCTGTGATAGGATAGGTACTACAACAATAAGATGTGGTAACTTAATTTTCACATAGAAAATCAACAAAACCTGCTTCACATTTGCATATCACTCAGGTATGCCATAACTATCACTCAGGGCCATAACTACCAATCACTTCCGCATAAACTACAAAGTCCTATCAGAATATTATGAACCACCAACCTAAGAGTCTAAATAACCACCCCTTGTCTCGGATGACTAGCGAGAGGCTGTGGTAAACTATATTAGGTGACAGAAGGTATCTGGACATGCTAGTCCTGGTCCATTGTGATACATTGATTGCTCTGTACCACTCAACAGAGTCGTTGTTCAGTTCTGACATCTTGTGGGTTGGTGGGGCTCCACTGTTAAGCCATTGAGAGTCAGTCAATGCACAATAAGTCCATTCTCAGTACACTTTTACTTCGGCGGCTCTGGAACATCCCATGAAGTTAGCAGTTCATGAGATTCTGGTTTTGCACTCTGGTACAACTGACTGGTGTGTTCACATATTTATACACGCAGCAAACCCTGTCACATGATATCTGTGAGATTCCAATGCTGAGTTCATTCCAGACAACAGGTGATATGATTGTTGCTGTTTTCTCTCACTTTATCACTGAAGCACTGCATCATTCAAACATGATTTCTACAAAAATAACAGAAGCCACTTCCCCTCACTAACACTTTGTCTAATGTGTTGAAATCCCTCAGAATTCTAATGTAATTTCAACATAATAGAGCAGAATTTATTTGTTTATTTGTGTTTACTATCCATCAGGTTTGCCCTTGAGATTAATGTCACGTAAGACTAACCGACTTTGATGTTTTAGAGTCCAAAAATGATTCAGTAACTAATGTTGATGTTGAAGTCAAAAAGTTATCCTGCATAACCGATATCACTGACGACTAATTTGGATGACTAAATGGTCTAATTACACTAATGGTCGGTCCAAAAATATTATTCTCTTTCAATTACTGAAGTTATTGACAACTACTCAACTTTTAACTAAACACTGCAGTCCTAAAATCAGTCATTTCAATAGTTGGCTGACTCTGATAACTCATCTCAGTCCAAAAGCCATTATCTTCTCTAAGCAATGCCACTGATGACTAATCATTGTTCCTGACCAATCATTAAAGTCCAAAATATTCTCCTTCATAACACTGCAATGTTGAATAGTCTTTGTATCTGAGATTGCTTCCTTTGTCATCACTGCAGCCTAAAAATGATTTTCTTTCATAACCTAAATATTAAGCATATGGCATGCAGAATATGAGGAGAGAAGCGAGTGGGTGACAGCAAACAAGCAAATAAGCGAGACAGAGAATGAATGAGTGGGAGGAAGATGCTGCTGATGATGACAAAGCCAGTGAGAGGAGTCCCATTGAGCAGCTCTTCTCACCCTGAAAGCCACACAAAGCTGCATGCAGGGAGGCCACACATCCAGATGGGCCAAGTAACCCACACACCTCAGCACACACAGCAGGGGCAGTGAGGGAGAGGAGTGTGAACAGAGAGGTGGAGGACAGCTGGGAGCTCAGCAGTGGACCATGCCAGTGAGAAATCCAGGCCACCTTTAGAGTTTACAGAGGAGAGCATAGTGTCTACTGACCATCACACTGACAGCGCGAGTGTGAGTAAGCTTTTCTCACCAAGGCAGCCAAATGTGCTGCCAAATCTTCATACATTCAACATAACACACATGGTGATGCTCTTAAATGGCAAAGTGTACTATATATACCCCTGTTAAATTTTTGGTGATTTAAAAAATCTGAGGAAGATGAATAATTTCAGAACTTTTCTCATCTTTAATGTCACATATAATCTTATTTCACTAGAAAAATGGCCCAGCCAGACTCCAGACCAGAATTAAATTGAAAATCTGTGGGTTGACCTGAAGAGGGATGTACACAGGAGATGCCCTGACAATCTGACAGATTTGGGGCACTTTTGCAAGGAAGAGTGGGCAAAAATCGCCAAATCAATATGTGCCATAGATAGACTCCTACTCAAAAAGTCTGAATGAGGTCATAATTTCAAAGAAAATATTAGTTTAAAGGTGTCCATATTTATGCAACCACACTATTTAATTAATTAATTAATTTTGTTCTACCCTTAAATATTTCAGTTTATTTTATTTTTAAGGAATTGTACAGATGTTAGGTGACATTAAAGGTGAAAAATCACAAAAACCTGCCATTTTAACAGGGCTGCCCAAATGTTTGCATACCACTATATACTAAAGTATCATTATCAGGATTGTTTTTCTTTAAAATCGGTATTAAAACACATTTTAATATCAGCCTATGCGACAGCTCATCTCATGCCAGTCATCAGCTGGCAATTGTATTTAGTTTTTGGAAACACTTTAAACTTCTTCACTCTTCCAGATGATGAGAGTGACCAAGCAGGTCACATGACTATTAAATTGCCAAACTGTATGTCATTTGCCATTTTAAACTTTATAAAGACTTTACTGATGTAATACAAGTAATGTACAAAGTCTCCTAGTTAATCTCCATGTACTTATTGATGTTGTACGTCCTTGAACATACTTCCTTAATGTACTTTTACTCCTTATTTACTGAATTTAACCTTTAGGAATAAAATACATAAAATGTAGCCTGTGAAAAATGATACCACATTAAATATTGAATGTTTCATTTTTATATGATAAAACTAATGTTAAAATAAATATTAACTGTGCACTAAACTGTGCAGAAAATATTCTGTTTGTTCCCTGAACTTACACATCACTTGCAAAATCAACAAAAAATTGCCATATGACTGGGGTGCACAAACATTTGCACCAGACTGTACTTAGCTAGGCAACTAACACTAGCATGTCGCTAGCATGTATGCTCGCAGAGTGAGCGAGTTTGTCTTGAGACAGATGTGCACTTTGACTCTACACAAGATTATGTGTAAATGCAGACATCTGCAAAATACAGCAATTTGCTACATGTCAGTATACTATGTTTTAGCTAATAAGGAATATCACCTCTATTCACTCTAATTTAAGCTCTTTAAGTATTACTCTGCCACATACACGTTTACTAGCAACAATCCCAGCTTTCCCAACCCTCACTGCCCCAAACAGAATTGCCTGCACTGAAAATAGAGAAACAAAGTATTAATTTTAATGTATTTATAGCTCAGGTGATGAGCATAGATAAAGAAGTCAGTTTTAGCGCATCAACAAATTAAATTAATTTGCTTCTACCAGCACGTTCACCGAGTTAAGAGCTGGAGTGTACAGATAAATGAACAAACCTCTGATCAGCCCTGAGTGGTGTTTAATGAAAGACTCAGTTTATGGCAAATATAATTTTTTACATCCGTATATCTGTGTTTATTGTGTGTATAATAAACAGTTTTTGGGGAAATTATGTTCCTCGACTATTATGACAGATGCACACAGTCTGATAATGTCTTAGCAGCAGAGTGTCTGATAGAGGAACTACTTTACCTTGTGGAGTGTTGATAATCAAACAAATAGCTTTTTTCCGTCCTCTTTATCTAATCTAACAAACAGCGATAACAGAACTGGTGTATAATCACAATAATACACTAGAGGGTTGTGCTATAAAAATGAGATATTAGCCCTGGTTTACACCAGTACCACTCCCTCTTGTGTATTACTGCTTAAACATAAGTAAAATTTTATCCATTAGTCAGCAGGTACTGCACTAAAAACCATTAGTATACTGGGGATGTGCAATTTGAGATACAGAATGTCTGGTTAATTATGGCCTTGTGAAATTTAGTAATGATATCAGTATGTGTACTAAGTGAGTAATTATACAAGTACATCTAAACACATTAAAGGAAAATTGGTATTATGAATAGGAAAAAACAAAGAGCAATATGCTTTCATTTGTTTGATGTGCTCCAGGATATGCAGAGGAATTTCTTGGCAACAGATGCCAGGCACCTGCACTCCTCTTTTGATAACTGCAATCACTCAGTTGATTCAGTCTGCTAGGACGAGGTATCCGGAGGAAATAAACACAAGTGCAAATTCAAAAATATCAATCAAAAAACTGTCAAACAGCTCATGAGGTTCATTCACGTTTAGTATTCACACGGGTTCATGAGTGTGCTTGTGTTGAGGGTTGTAAGCTGTCATTTGTCACTCGTTGCACATTTCAAAATTAACCTGGCACACAAAAAGTATTGCTGGGATCATATTTACAAAACCTTACATTTTTGTGTACTTCGTTAACATACCTGCTGTTGATGGCACCTGTTCACACTGGAATTCATCAGCTTTAACACCAATTTCAATCTAGAATTCTGCCTATGACACTGCTATCTGAATGCACCCTGGTAACTGCATTTCCTAACAAGTACATGACATGTCATGAAGACTGTTATAACAGAAAAACAACCAAGACTAATAGGCTATTATTAATAGTTCTCTCTAAGCCAGGGACTAGTGCAATAACCAGATGCACTGTCAACTCCTAGCTGAACTAATGTGCAACTGCATGAACCATGCAGTGAACTCTCAAGTGAGTTATCCCTCTACTGTCAATAAAACCAACCAAATGTAATGTCTCAAGTTTGCTACTTTTTCAAACTTTAAACCATGAACACACACACCTTTGGTAATCATCATGCCTCCCAAATATATATCACTGATTTGCGATACTGTATGCACATTTCACTTAAAACTGAAACACTATTCACTTGCACAGTTGACTTGTTAATGTAAATTTGTTCACTAATTGAGGTGTGCACAAAAAAAGTAACTGTATATTTAAATCTGTGTCTGAAATCTATTTGCACAATATACTTTATTAATATTTCATCTGCGATTCTAAATTTTACTGTAATTTGCACACCTGACCTGACTACATTGATATTCTGTCTGCACTTTAAAATTCAATTATTTCATTCTGACCTATTAACAGTTATTGTTTATGCACATATTCTGTATTTACCCACTATGCACCCACTGTCCTTGTATTTTTTGTTTATCATCCTACACTGCTGTTTCTTTTATTGTTTCTGCACATGTGAAGTAGCCTGACAGTATTTTGTGAATTTACATGTGCTACTATAATGACAAAGCTGAATATAACTGGAGCAGGTTGGCTTGTTGGTTAACATGCTCGTATCTCTGTGCTGAAGTCTCGGCTTTGCGTCCCCATCTGGATGGAGTTTCCACTGATCTCCCCCAGTGAAGTGGTTTCTTCCCACAGTCCAAGAACATGGAGGTCAGGAGAATTAGGTACTATTTCTAAAATGTCCTTGGGTGGGTGTGTGTGCCCAGCGACAGACTAGCGCCCTATCCTGGGCTTAGCTAGGGTAGCATGTATTGCCATGCCCTGCTTCCAGTGAAGAGGTAGGAGACTCACCACAACCCTGATCAGGATTAAGCGGAAAATAATGGATGAATGGATCAATTGAATTGAACTGAATTTAGCTTTGCATTGGGTGCTATTAGCTATTAGGCTATTGCTGCTAATAAGCAAAGAACGTCAACAGTTAGCATTGTATAAAGTGCATGCCTAAGCCATCTTACACTTAACTAATACACTGTTATCTTAAATGAAGCTTCTTAACCAGTTATATCATATTTGGGCCATTCTGTTATATATAAAAGTGAACATAGTAGGGACAATGTAAGATTGCTACTGTTTAAGTGACCTATAGGCATAGGTTTAAAGTCAGAAACCATTTAAACGAGTCTATTCATTAGCTACATTAGCCTCTTAGCTCCAGTGCCAAATTAATGAAGTAAATACTGATCAGCTACATTTGGGGAAAAAAAAGAAAATGGTCTAATTTTGATTTTACATTATCGCCTCGACAGTAACCCGTCAACAGAAGCAGGGCTTTAGTGCTGGGTCCTGATAAATCATGTCCAGTAGGAGGAGTGGAAATGGTTGGCTTTACAGACAGGTGAAGAGATTAAGTGTTCATGCTTATGTGGAAGATGGCAGGAGCTGCTGTTCTGCTTTAGCAGCTATCACATCCCACAGGCCTGACCCCATCACAATCACTACAAGAGGAGAAGTGGAACAAAAAAGAAATAAAGTAAAGGGAAGCTAGCTTGTCTGCTTCCTAAGCAGAGAGAGACGATCCTCTTTTTGAAAAGAGGATTCCACCACTCTCGGGTTGACATCCGCATGAATTAGATGGAGATCAAACCTATAGCAGCTCTTTGAGGTACTGTTCCACCTGCCAATCTGTGGTTGAACAAAATACATGCTAACTGCAAGCTGACTCACTCTTGACACTCGCACACATGCTCTCAAATCAGTGCATGTTGAGGCATGACGCTTTCTAACAGCTTCTACAATGAACTACTCCACACATCTCTGACACATACATTAACACATCACAGGGAGGCGGGTGAGAGGGCTGTGAAAACATCTGAAACACAAAGACTTAACGTCATTCTCTCAATGTCAAAGTATTTACAACTATATCTGTGCAAACATAGCCCATGCTGAGGGAATTGGCACACTGCAAGGCTCTAACAACCAACGCTGCTGTGACTTAACGCCAGCCATGTTGTTGATGAATTGCTGGGGCTGAATATGTTCCCTATGGGACATTCTCCAGACACACAGTCAGTAAACTCTCCCAGCCAAAAGCCCAGCTGCTGCACTCTCTCTCCAGATAACATCTGAGCCACAGGAGGATTGGAGCTGGTAGAGCAGAGGGCAGTGGACTGGATGAGGAATAGTAAAGTTCAGCCAGACTCAGGGCAGAATGACTGTGGTAAGCACCACTGTTCTGCCAACCAGTGTTTCTGAACTCTGTATGTGGACTCCTGATATGAGCTCACAAGTTCTCTCTTCAGCATGTTGGAGTGCATACAGTGACAATAAGGAACCAAGAACTATGTCTCAAACTCTCACCTGGGTCAGAAAGCTTGCCTCTAACACCATACACCTGGGGCTGATTAGAGGTGGAGCTTCAGGAGCATAAAGGGACTGTGCTCATGCACAAACATCTGAGCTAGGCACAGCACCTGACCTGATACATGTCCCCCACATTTGAGCACACCAGACAAGAAGCCCTAAATGGACTCTTATGGACTCTTAAGGGACTAAAAGCAGAGTATAGTACAGCTTTCTCAAAGCCTTGTTTATTTGTGTTGATTTGTGTGTGCATATAATGGGTAAATAAGGCCCTTTAGGGACGCTCAAATAAGCATCTGAGTGCTGCCTCTGAGAACTAAAGCAACCTGGCCATTGTGGCCACACCTCTCTCCCAAGCATTGTGTCACAATACACTATCAGTCAAATGTCTGGTTTCAGTATTTTTGATCATTTAATTACATTTTTGATGCAGATAAATGTCACTCATCGAAAAGTACATACTGGTTCTTCTACACCATTACACCACAGCAGCTACCCTTTATAATGAGTGAAGGGTTCAAAATGATGCACAAAGCAAAACATGAGCACATGAGAAATGTATACAGTGTTTTATCTGTGCAGCAAGTGTTCATTTTCTGCCTTCTATTCTTTATTTATTAGAATAAATGACAACATTAATAAAACAAGTTGGCGTTTTTACTGCATGATAATTTGTGGTTTGATCCAACTCAAATCTCCTGCCATGGCAGTCCAGCTTTATTTATAGCTCTCATCCAATACCTGCTTTAGTTATTCAATACTTAAATCAAGAGTGCTAATGATGAATTTATCAAATCCATGTGACGGCTGATGAGCACTGAGGAGAACATCTGGAAACAAACTTTGTTCTACAAACTAGATATCAACTATTTATCAATTATTTAACACATTTTCTGTTAATTGGCAATTACTCTAATGATACATAATGTTTTTATGCACAGTACTGCAGATGAATCCCTAATAACTGAGAAAGCTGTGCAACATCAATAAGTTACAGTAAATTGGAAGTGATGATCAAATCTCAAGACTGAGAACTTACTACAGATAATTCTGCATAAAATTAATTGAAAGCCACTTTTTTCCCATAATGTACGCAAAGTGACAAGTGATTACACATTATGCATTGCTTTGCTTTGCTTCATAACCAATACAATGACTGAAAATCATGCCTTGTACATTGGTAGTATGAGCCAGTATGAAATCAAGATGTATAGACAGAGGCAACTTCTGTTCCAGTGAAGAGACATTTACCATCAAACTTAGTATGTGATCAGAGAGACAAAGTCCATTAAAAACATATTGAGTAAGAAGCCTTCACTCATCGCTTCATTCAAAAAAATGGAAAAAAAATCCTTATTTTGTCTGTCATCACAGCAGCAGTAGAGGTCTTAGAAGCATCGGCTATGAATGGGCAGAGTGCTGTGAGCCACAGATGTGTCAATAAGCAGAAGTGTCAATATCAGGCAGCTTTTGTTCTTCTAAATGATGAGCACTAGTGGAAGGCTTCAATATCCTGCCAGGACAGGAATGGAGCTCTAGTGGGCAGTCTTAATAAAGTGGTGAGAGGCAGGGGGCCTCAGTCACAGCGGTCTGTTCTCTCCCCTGAGGATGAAGCATTCAAGTCTGAGATTTCGACCACATCCATTTTCATCCTGTAAACAGCACGGAAAACAATAGATAACAGTGTAGAAGATGGGCTTTATCTCCAAAGAACGATGCAGAAGTGTCATGTCCTGTTTATTCAATTTGTTTGAATTTGTTTGTCTCACCATTTCTCTCTTTAGTGTCAGTTTTTGTCTTATTTTTCTCTTCACCGTGTCTTATTCTGTGTTAGGTGTGAAAACACTTCAATTTTTAGAACAAGGATTCTGGAGGTTCAACACAGTTTGCCGATTTCTCAGCTCTACAGTCTTGAGGATAAAGGTTTGATGAATGATTCTTAGTTGGTTGTTTAGGGGAAAACCTGCTTTTCATTTCTTTGATTTTTTTACCCAAAATATCACTGCTGTTGGAACAAAACCTTGTATCTTCATTTCTAGTTTTTTGCATCATTTGAAAATGCTAACCTGACTTTACATTGTGTGGAAATTTATTGTTGAATGGAGCAATCTAAATGCTCCAAAATCTTTACAATTTTTACACTGTCTTCAATTTTTAACTCAATTTTTTTCCTTTTTCTTCTGTAAAGTTACCATTTTGGAGATACAAGGTTTTGTTCCAACACCAACAATATTCTTCTATATAGTCATCTTCAAAGCTGGGAGGGTGAACACCACCACACACATTTTCCAAAAAAGTGAAGCTAGGCACTGCATCAGATGCGGTGTCATCGGACATCTGAATGTACATAAAGTAGTGCTTTAGTCCTTATCCTGACATTTCAGTAGATGATTAACTGCCATATTAATGACTGATTAAAAGTTTTGTCTTTTACTGTTCATTCTTTGTTGCTATGAAAGTACAAGCCTAAAGTGTGGAAAGAGTGTATTGGGACACCTGCTCATCCTGCTTTTATTGGAGTAACTGTCTCTACTGTCCAGAGAAGACTTTCTAATAGATTTTGAACCATTGCTATTAGATTGCATTCTGTGACAACTCCTCCCAAAAGTACTGAATGGAGCATCAGAGAACAAAATTTCACTGCTATACAGGTCAGTGATGGGGGGAACACCCCTCTAGCCCACACCTGGCACTAAGCATGGTTGTTCATGTTTATCTGCTCCAGAGAGTTGTATTCTAATGATAATACTTCTCTACAGGGACTACACAAGCTGCACTTGTACATCTGTGTCAGCAGTTGGTACAACTTAAAGTAGATGAACACATTCATTAGAAGGAGTGTCCACAAACACTAGTTGACACAGCTCAAAGTTTTGTAAGGACATTTTCACACTTGTTACTTGTTCCAAATTATACTCAGAACTGATTCTGGATTAGAGGCGCAGCTCATTATGGCTGGTTTGTTTTCACACAGAAGAATTCCATACAAACTGTAGATGGAATCCATACATCACTTATCTGCACACAGATTTGAACACTGTTAAGCACTAGGTTAATCTGTTTATGTATTATTGCTCATTATTATTTTCCTTGGATACAAACACTCAAGTAGTGAAGAACAGAGTTTTTTTGGAAACATGGCATTTCACCATGCACTGTGAAACTTGAAAAGGGAAGTTACATGATAAGTTAAAGAAATCACATTACAAAACAAACCCACACGTGGCGCTGGGAGCAGACAGCTTCCACACGCAGCCAAACCAGAATTTGCTTGATCACAATTTCAGGAGGACTACGGGTGTGTAAACACCCTAAGTGTGAAAAACTATATAATGCTGCATTTCACATTCATAAATTACTCAAACACTTGTCTATGTTGGGTGGAGATAGAACTAGAGTTTTTGGAACTATTTCGACCGCAAGATGTTTTGTCACAATGTAGATAAGAATGAATCTCTTCTTATTATGCAACAGTATGTCACATTATACCCAGTTATCTGCCTCCCTTGTGGAATAACCCAGATATAAGATGACAAATGATACACTGCTTTAATGCAGGTATACAAATTGTAGGGTACATATTTAAAGTGGCAGTCCTTAAAATGACATTTAAAAAATTTAAAATAGTAGCATTTACACAAGTGTTTACACCATGTCATACACGTTTATGTGCTTGTGTCACACGCACAGCCTCTAAAGGAGGATCCAGTACCCTCTGCTGGTTACATGATAAACTGTAGCATTGCTAATGTCACTGAAATTAACTGAATCATAAAAGGTACTGAGTGCAGTGGCTAACATAGATAATGTGCAGGTCACTCAGGAATTTATTCAGATGGTCGTATAGGTTGTGTTTACAAAACAACAGTGAGGATAGCACTTGAAATTGTCTGAATAGTAACAAGCTATTTTTTAAAACAGCGGCTGGCCAGTAGAATGGAGTCTTAGCCTGTTAGCCATGTTAGCCAAGCTAACATGGTTAGCCAAGAGAGATACATGCCAGCTGAGCCACCTCGCTCAACTGGCTAACATGGCTAACACGCAGAGACTCCGCTCTACATGCCAACTAAGCCACATGATCAACTGAGCAGACTTTCGGCATGTTAGCCTAACGAACACAATGGCTAAAAAATAGCTAACACACCGAGACTTCACTCTACATGCCAGCTGGGCTTGGCTGAACTGAGTCTCAGCATGTTAGCCAAGTGAGTGCGGTGGCCCATCATTGCTGTGGATTTTGTGACTTGTTAGTATAGCAAATTCGCCAGTAAGCTTGCTAACACTGTTTTTCCTAAATTTTTTGAAAAAATATGACTAATTACTATTTTCAGACTATTTTAAGTGCTATTCTCACTGTCATTTTGTAAACACAACTTATAAGGACATGTGAATAAATTCCTGACTAAGTGGATGCTTTATGTATCAACTGCTAGATGGCAATGCAGACCTCACTCATGACTAGAGAAACAAATTTAAAGTTGGTGATGAAATCTTATACGAGTGACGCAAGTGTGCCTTTTTTTCTGATCCCTGGGCAGGTCATGACTGGTGTCCCTGAGAAAGGCACCTAACCCCCAACCACAGAGCTAGCAAACAACTCCATTGGTACAATCAGCCAATCTTATTGAAAGATTGCTGATTGGTACTGACCGCAAAAACACTGATTCATCTCTAGTACTGAGAATCTATTGAAGTCAAAATTATGGTATCATGTGTGTATGCAACCATATATCACACAAGAATATTATGACCATGAAATTAATTCAGCCCATGACGTCACAAATGTTAGAGGGTTTTGCTGCATGTATAAATAAATGAAAACACCAGTCAGTTGTAGCACAGTGAAAAACCATTATGGGCAAAGTATGCAATTTGACTGATGTCCAAAAGTGCATGATAATAGGGTACCAGTTGAAGGGTGGTAGCATCTTGGAAACAGCTGACTTTGTGAAGATGTAATGAGAACTTGTGCACTGAGTGCCTCTCAATAGCATAACAGTGGTGCCCCACAGGCCATTGATGCAAAAACGTAACGACTCTGGTGAGTGGTACAGAGCAATCAACATACCACAGTGGACCAGTGAACCTCTATAATGAACAGAGGAGCAATGAATAATGTGTTAGAGACCACTATTTAGCACTCCAAGCCAATGGTAGTTATTTCCACTAATAGGTATGTGGTCAAAATATTCTGATAAGACTGTGGACATCTGCATTTTCATTTTGTACTTCCAGTGGGGAAAATAAGTATTTGATACACTGCCAAGTTTGCAAATTTTCCCACCTACAAAGAATGGAGAGGTCTGTATTTTTTATCGTAGGTACACTTCAACTATGAGAGATAGAATCTAAAAAACTGCCTACATTTAGATTAGACTCAACTTTATTGTCATTACACATATACAAGTACAAGGTAACAAAATGTAGTTTAGCATCTGACCAGAAGTGCAATAAGCAGTCAGTGCAGGATGTACATAGATACAGTATATACAAATAATAGGCAGAGGTATGGACAAATATACATGTGAATATATTATAGAGGTATTGTAAACTATTGTAAAATACCCATGTAACTATATTCTAGAGGCACTGTAATAATATACAGTATTATTGTTTAGCTCTTTGTCAAGACCTCTGAACTACCAATTGTAATGGTTAATTTTTTATGAAATATTCACACAAAAGAAAGGGCAGCTGTTCTGTTCAAATAGTGTAGATCACAACATTATTAATTCACACACAGCTTGTAGTGATGTCAACATATGATTGTGAAAGCTAACAACTATGGACAATAACTGCACTCAGCGTAAATAATTCAGCTCTCAGATGAATACGTAATAACTGAGACAACCCTAGCTGGACTCCACCTGCTCCACACACCTCTCTCCCAGTCTTCAGTTACAGATACGAATGACTACAGGGGGTCACTGTTGAGTTGTCTAATTGTGGCAGAGTGTCGAGCTAATTAAATATCCTGTGTGGTGGGATCTCAGCAGCAGCACACAGCTGCAGAAACGGTTTTGAAGGAGCTCTCTGGGAATGCCTCACTGTGCATGTTCAGAAACACAGCTCTACAGTGTCGGCGTCTCTTAATGATGCTGCTTGTGGTCACCGATTTGAACTAAACTCACAGCCCTGGTGTAAGAGTCATGCTATTAGCACTAATAATTCAGAATGATGCAGACAGGCTGTTAATGAAACCCTACAGAGAGTGACAGATGCAGGACAGTTCCTTCTGCAGAGGCAAATGGACAAATGCAGAATTTTAAATATAAAACCCATGTGTAGAGTTATGCCATTTTACTGCATGACAACTATTAGTGCATTATACAAGTACACTGCAATGTATTGCAACTGTTAAATATAAAAAAAAACACTGGCAAAGTGTTCTGGAGCGTTGTTCAAATCCAAATAAAATTATAATTAAAAAATAGTGATGATAATTGCTCCAAAAATTATGTTTGTTCTATTGTACATCTTTATTGTATTTTTACTGTGTAGAATATAATGCATTTTTTTAAGCTACTGGATGCCTTAATTCTCCTACTGGATCAATGAAGTCTGTCTCTCTCTCTCTCTCTCTCTCTCTCTCTCTCTCTCTCTCTTTGTCTCTGTCTCTTTGTCTCTCTCTCTCTCATGTAATTCATCCCAACACCAATTACATCATCCATGTGGAACAACTGAAAGACCAGAATAAACACAGAACAAACAAATAAGGAAGAACTTTGTTAAGAATTATTTGACAATAAAATACTGCATAGTATGAAGAAATGGGAAACTATACAAGATCAAGAAATCACACTTGTAATGAATAATACTTGCAAGCCACGAAATGCTGTTATTATGCTTCAACTCTGCCACACTCATAGTCCATTTAAAACAAAAACCATGTCTGCGTTTTACACATTTAGTTTACTTATTGAGACATATCTGCTTTTAGACAATGTTAGCTCAGTCCACTCTTTTAGTAGCACAGTTTGTGTTGGTCCACTAGCAGCACTGGTGCTAGGCATCTAGGTGCCCTAAGCACAAATGCTTTGTGTGCCCCCATCTTGCCTCCCTCCAACATGCAAGTCTCCACTGTGCAACTCTCTCACCCGTTCAATCAAAGTCCATCACGGGCATTGCCATTGTCCATATGGGGGTAAGGATGCGCAGCGAAGTTATACATGGTGCATCCCTCCCCAAATGATGCCACATGCACAGCTCATAGTCTGCATATGCGGAGCTCCGGCCCTGTCCACTGGTCCTTCACTGGTGGTCACAGAACACTGTTGAGTGGATAGTTTTGGTTGGTGCACTAAACATCATCAGCTCTGCTATGCAAATACTATGTGCACTGAGATGGTCCTGTGGCAGCCTTGACGATTGAAGAAAGTGATAAAAGGGGGCTAACAAAGCATACAGAGAAACAGATGGACTACAGATTGTAATTGTAGAACTATAAAGTGCACCTATATGGTCAGTGGAGCTGATAAAATGAACAATGGCTGTAGATACATGGAGGTGGTCATAATCTTATAACGGTGTATGTCCAAATGTATTCCAAAATCTAAAAATATATTGTAATATATTTCTGATATATTACTTTTTGTATGGAAGGTTTACCTCACTGTTTGGATGGCTTCTCCTCTGGCCAAAACCTGAATGAGAGGCAAAAATAGCTTTTTGAGACCCCGAGGTGGGACGATTCTGGAATGAAAATGAATCTCATGGTAGTGGTGACAATAGTAGTTATAGTAGATAATAGGTGGCAGTTTTGCTGTGCAGGATGCAGTTTTTTGGGGGGGACCTCCCATGGAGGCTGGCCTCTTAGAATGTCTCTCCCACTGGGAATGGGCTGATTGGTCCATGCTTGAGGCCAGTTCACTCTGATTCTCAGATCAATACAACTGTGCTAGACTTCGATTACAGTCCTCCACGTAACCCCACACTAGCTCACAGCATGGGAGAAAGCATGCTGAATGGCAGGGGTCAAAAGAAGGCCACACGAGACTGAGAGACAGAGAACCTCTGCTGTGTACCACACACCATCTTCTGCACTCCAGAGAAAGGAGGCGATAAAGTCTATGAAATGTCCCCAATGCTGGAGGCAGACCGGTCGTGAAAGCTTCACTCAGCTACAAAGAATGTAGAGAATGACAATGAGTGCATCCAACATCCACTGCCGCTGAGCACAGAAAAAAGAGAGAAAAAAACCCACAACCAGTGTGCCCTGCTATAACAAATGGATTTTCCCATTCACTGCAGGAGGCAGAAAAACAAGAGCTGGAGGTTGGCCGACTTTCACTGAAAACAGCACATCACAAAAGACTGATTACTGAGTGGATTACCCGTACTCTTAGAATACATTTCCATCAAAGGTGTTTTAAATGCAGTGCATAATCAATGGATTATACATCAGTGTATGAGATACAAAAAGACTGAAACATAAACAAAACATGTATCTGATATCACTCAGCATTATTATATAATCCTGACCAGCAAACACTCATTCAAACCTTTGGAATCATACTATTTGTTTTTTTGTATACAATAACAGTCAATAAATCAGACTGAACTACTCTGAACTAGACAAAAAAGGTAGCTTTAGATTAGATCAGTCACTTTTCTACCAATAACATCTATCTATATGACTTTTTGTTAAGCTTTTGTTATTTTTAAACCTAAAGCATTATGAATATTACATAATCTATTTATTTATCCATTTTATACTTGAAGTATTATTGAACTTTTACTAGTTTTTCAATTAGTTTACAGTCATGCACAACTGTTCATAAGTCTGTACTCAAAAGTCCTTTTCTCAATCGTTATTTTTAATTTCTTAAACTTGTAAAGTAAAGTCTATAAAGTCCATTCATCTACACATCCTCTTAGCTGCTTAATCCAGTTCAGGTTTGTGTCTACAGTGGGCGCTGGGCAGGGCAACCCACTAACTGACTTCCTAACAAACAAACTGACTTGATTAACTGATAGACTGGGTAACTAACCAACTGTCTAGGAAACTAACAAAATACCTTCCTGATTGACTAACTAAGTAACCAACTGAGTAACTGACTGAGCAACTAACTAATAAACTGACTAACTCACAACTAATAATTAATTGAGTAAATAAATTACTAAAAATTAACTGACTAAACTAATAATTAACTGACTAACTAATAATAAACTGACTGGTTAACTAACAAACTAACTGACTGAGTAAGTAATTAACCTGCTAAATAACTGAATAACAATTAACTGGCTGAGTGACTAACTAATAAACTGACTAACTGACTGACTAACTGTCCAACTCACTAACATTTACTTGACTGATTACCTGACCAACTAACAACTGACTAATAATTAACTGACTGAGAAACCAATTACCAACTGACTAAGTAACTAACTGACCAGCTGACTAACTGACTGAGCAACTAACTAACTAAAAAACTGGCTACATGACTAAATAACTCACAACTGACTAATAATTATTTGAGTGAATAAATGACTAATAATTAACTGACTAATTAACTAATAATTAACTGACTGACTAATAATACACTGACTGGCTACCTACCAAACTAACTGACTGACTGAGTAACTAATTAACCTCCTGAATAACTTAATAATAATTAACTGGCTGAGCCACTAACTAATAAACTGACTAACCAAATGATTCACTGACTGACTAACTCATTAACTGACCTGACTGACTAACTTAATAACTAACAACTGACTAAGTAAACTATGATAAAGTCATGGGTTACAGTCAGGTCTATTTGAATGTACCTGCAGGATGACATTATGTGATTCTTATCTACAGAGGAGCAGGAAAGCAACATCTATTCTAATCAGTCATCCAGCATCCTTGCATTTCTCTCACCCTGCAGCTCTTATTTGTCCAGTCTGTGCATGGTTACGTTGTCAGCTTCAATTTGCCCTCTCCTCTATTCTGCCCCCACAGCTGCCCACCTTCTTTACCTCACCTGCTCCCACAAGCCCCTGACTGCATTATCCGCTCAGAGCTCTTCTCCTCAGCTCTCCTCTCCAGACCCTTGCATCTTGCTCTCATACGCACTTCTTATGCACCTGTTCCCACTGATGAATTTATCTACTTGACCGGGTTTGAAACACTGAAGCTGCACAGCAGAGGGAGATTCCGTCAAATAGCAGCTGAGGACGAGTGGCTCATAAAAAGTAGGGCTGGCTAGTATATACACACAAGTCACTTTGCCTAACTAAATGAACAGATCATCGCAGTGAGGAGCATCAACATCAAATCAACAGGCTGGTGAAAATGTCCCTGTATTCTGAAGACACGTTTGCTATTCAAGGATTTGTTATTTAATTTTACAGTCAAGCTACAAAACTAATGTGGCAACCAAATGCTGTAAATTTACAACTCATCAATGAACACTGGGCAAATGGCTTATCTAAAGCACCGCATACTTTCCTCAAACTATTACAACTTTATTCATTTAACAGGTGAATGCAAATGAGGACTCTAGCTGGTATAGTTGGTGCATTTGCCCAAGAAGGGCACTGTAACCTCAACAGAGGAAGTGGTGTTACCTACAAGTGGTGTTACCTACAAGAGTCACAAGAGAGGAAGTGGTGTTACCCACTACACTGTAACCAACCACTATACCCATACTGTGGTTAAGAACTTCATAGGCATGCAGCTTGTACAATAGTGATAATATAGTTTTAATTACTTGCGGCTGGTCAAAACTAAAGAAGTTCATTTTGGACACTAAATGTCCTGGATTGACTACATTGGGTTAAGGAGAAAATTGAGTATGTGAAAATAATCATTTTGTCAAAAAGTGGTTACACTAAGAACAATTGAAGGTAAAAGAAGAATGTATAACACTGTTCCAGTGTGATGGAGGGATACAATCAGAGGAATCATGAAGAAGCCATTATGAATATCCAAACAGAAGACAGAATGTTCTGGAGAGACCCTGTCCATATGGCCACCAGAAGTCAGAATTGGCTTATTGGCTTAACTTAACACTTAACACATGAACTCTAGCTAAATTACAACTTTAAGGAGAGTCTATGGTTAGGTTTAAGACTATGTACACATTAGATAAGAGGTAAAATTTTATTTGATGTGATTGTTGGCATATCAAAAGCATACCAAAAATGTGTGTGTGTGTGAGTTTGAGAGTGTGTGTGTTGCATGTATGTCAGTGAATGAGTGAGTGTGTGTGCGTGCGTGCGGGTGAATGAATGTGTGTGCGTGTGAGTGAGATTGAGGGTGAGTGTGTGGTGTGTGTGAGAGTGTTTGAGAGTGTGTGTGTTTGAGAATGTTTGTCAGTGAGTTTGGGTGTGTGTATGTGTGTGAGCGTGTGTGTGAGAGAGTCATTTTGACTGAGTTTGAGAATGTATGAGTGAGAGTGAGTTTGACAGTGTGTGGAGTGAGTGTGTGTGTGTGTGCGAGAGAGAGAGAGAGAGAGAGAGAGAGAGAGAGAGAGAGAGAGAGAGAGAGAGAGAGAGAGATACAGTTTCACTGAGTTTGAGAGTGTGTGAGTTTGAGAAATTGTGTGAGAGTGTGTAAGAGTGAGTTTTGGAGTGTGTGTGTGGGGGGGTGAGAGAGAGTATTATACAATATTAATAACATACGATATACAAGTATTAGCTCTAAAACATGACCCTCTTCTTTCAATAAAATGAGAACAGTTAGAAAACATTACTGTTTTGACTGGTGTTGTTTCTCTGTTCTTCAAGCACTTGAAGGACTTTCAATAGGTATGTCAGGTGTTAAGATCAAGAGATTCACCAATCTGTGTGTGTGTGTGTGTGTGTGTGTGTGTGTGTGTGTGTGATAACTAGATTCAAATGATCTGGAGAGGGGGGTGTTTGTACACTGAGAATGACCTTCAAAGAAGTACTGATCTGTTTTGTAGACTCCTCAGAAATTCCTCTCCAGTATACATTTATTGAAAGATATGTTATGTCTCATCACTCTCATTTACCTTTTAATGTGTTAATTTCTCACTGTGTCTCTAGCACACTGCATAACCACTGTTGAAGTCTCTGAGAATCTCTAGCATTTCCAGTGTGACTCCCCCCATCTCTCTCATATTATCAGACTTAGAGTGTCTTACTCTCACCACATCTGGTGTTCCCTTGTACCTGTAGGGGATGACTAACAATGAAATGGCATCTCCAGTGCAGCGAGTCACACTAAGACTCATTTGAGGCCACCTAACCCAATTAGAGAAGTCAGCTCTGGCCTGCTTGATGGGCCCTGTGCTGATGAAGTGAGCGTAAGCCTGCTGTGATAGATGACCAAGGTCAGCACCGAGTGTAATTACAGCACAGAAGCATGCTGGGTCAGACTACTGCTAAACTCAACACACACACACACACAGACACACACACAATGCCTGCACCCATTTGAAATGTTAGAAAGGGGACCCGAACTGCATTGAACCAGCATTGGGGGGGGGGGGGCAGCTTGCAAAAGGTTGAGAACCCCTGTTCTAAATTTTCTAAAAATAAATAAATAATAGATGAAGAATTTCAACATTAACAGATATGCACATCCTATATCTGTTCTTCAGTGATCATTCTCAGCTGCAGTAACACTGATGTGGTGATGGTGTGTTAATGTGTGCTGTGCTGCAGTCTGAGTAATTGAAATGAAGAATGCACAATATCAGCATCACATCAGTATTGAATAAACATAACATATGCCTGGAAGTTAATAGAGTTACTACATTAAAATGACTGTTGACATTGAGTGCTTGCTCTGACTTTGGAGTAAGCCATCAGAAGGGCTCTGGCTGTTTCAGTGCATGTCTGAGATTTACATGTAGCCCCTCCTTGTTCTCACAATGGCAGATCAGACATACAAGAAAAAGACAAAGAAGCAGTATTTGTATTAACCGCTTTGGGGGAAATATCTTTAAACCACCTGTGATACTGAACACACATTTACACTACTGAGCAATGTACTCGCTCATACACAAAGGGACAGGGAGCATGCAGCAACAGAGACAGCCACATGAGCTGAAGAACCCAGGGAGCAGTAGGGGGTTAGGTGCCTCAGCAGAACCAGTGCTCACAAAGCTGTTGTGTCTAATGCACAACTGAAGGACTGCCTCACACCCACACTGGACTCACATCAGTTGACATATTGCAGCAATAGGAGCATGGAGGATACAGTCTCCATGACGCTACATTCTGTGCTCTCAGAACTGGACAACACATATGCACGTATGCTGTTTGTTTATTTTAGCTCAGCGTTTAACACCGTAATCCCTGCCAAGTTAGTCACCAAACTTGCTGACCTAAGCATCAGCTCCTCCCTCTGTCACTGGATCAAGAACGTTCTGACCAACAGACCTCAGCATGTCAGCACCGTCTACTCCACTATCTCACCCAAAACAGGTGTACCACAGGGCTGTGTGCTGAGTCCATTTCTCTACTCCAACTTCACTCACAACTGACTGTTTATGAATCAAACTCCGTGATCAAATTTGCAGATGATACCACAGTGATTGACCTCATCAGCAACAATGATGAGACAGCCTACAGAGAGGAAATAGAGCATCTGGCCATGTGGTGACAATAACCTGCACCTTAACACCAATAAAACAAAAGAACTCATAGAAGACTTCGGGAAGGAGAAAGGTGACTCGCACAACCTCATCTACATCAGTGGGATGGCTGTTGAATGTGTTGCCAGCTTCAAGTATATTATTGTATATATAAAATACACATTTCAGAGGACCTGTCCTGGACCACCAACACCTCCAGTCTGGTTAAAAAGGCTCACCTGTGCCTCTTTTACCTGAGGACACTAAGGAGACAACACCTGTTTTCAGCCATCCTGGTGAACTTTTACCACTGTACGATAGAAAGTATACTAGCCATCTGTATCACAGTCCGGTATGGGAACTACAGTGTCACAGACCGCAAGTCACTACAGCGAGTGGTGAACATGGCCCAGAGGATCACAGGGACTCCTCTTCCATCAATCAAGGATGTCCAGAGGAAATGTTGTCTGTGCCGAGCTTGCAGCATTCTTAAGCGCTCCTCCCACCCTGCTCAGTCTGTTTGCTCCTTTGCCCTCTGGCAGGTACTTCCAGTGCCACCGGACCAGGACAAGCAGACTGAAGAACAGCTTCTTCCCCAGAACAATCTCCTTACTGAACTCTGTTCACTGCTAACCCTCACATTTTGTGTGAAGTGTGGTTAGTGACTGCACTACATTCTCCTGTATCATCTATAAATTGTATGTAAATTGCATATTACATCATCACAGCTTTTACACATTCTGCACATACAATAAATATACACATAGATAACCCTTCCATTATGATTTAACCAGTAATTATTCCATCTGTATATCATGTCTGTAGTATTTTAAATCCCATCTGCACATCTTGCTTATACAGTGGTAACCCTACTTACGAGCATCCCTACTAACGAGTATTCCAGGTAATGAGTTAAGATCTCTGAATATTTTTGTTCCAGGTAACGAGTAAAATTCCAAGTAACGAGTAGCGTAAATTTCTTCCAATATGCCAAACCGCTAGGGGGGCTTCAGTCGAAGCATCCCCTAGATGCTACCGTAGAAGAAGAGGTCAGTCTATACCTTTGACCGCTGCCTAATAAAAGTGAAAGCGACGCTAAGGTAGCAAAAGGTAGTGAACAAGAAAGTTAGATAAATTTTACTTTTACTTTTCATATGATAAGTGTAACCATGCCATACACGTACGCCCGTCCTCCTCTCCTCTTTAGCCGCCAGCCTACATGAGCACCGTCGGTCTCACTCTCATTAGCGGCCAGCCTACACAAACGTCGTCGTCGTCACGTTTATGTTTTAAAAAACCCATAT
The DNA here is from genome assembly GCA_036984385.1 of Crenuchus spilurus. Taxonomy (NCBI): domain Eukaryota; kingdom Metazoa; phylum Chordata; class Actinopteri; order Characiformes; family Crenuchidae; genus Crenuchus; species Crenuchus spilurus. Next base: position 23,835 of record BRDA01020637.1, read on the forward strand.
AAACACATTATTTAGCATATTAAAGTATACTGTATATTGGCTGGCTGACATGGATTAATCAGTTTTA
>BRDA01020638.1:0-12913 GCA_036984385.1 Crenuchus spilurus
TATATATATATATATATATATATATATATAGAGAGAGAGAGAGAGAGAGAGAGAGAGAGAGAGAGAAGACATTGATTACAAGATATTTCAGTCAAGAACTTCAAAGTTTACTTCTCATTTTTTAAGAGCACCTCAGCACATGTGTGTGAAAGAAGCTTTTGTCATCTTTTCAACAGAGTTTTGTTCTTCACAAAAGGAGCAGGAGGCTGGAACTTTTCGGTTAGGGTGCTAGTGTTACTCCTAACAGTTGTTCAGTATAAGCCACTCTAAAGTTCCTGATTGGCTGAAAGTTGACAGACCGCCCATAGCGCTCTCTCAGCAGTCAGAAAGTGTGCAGTGAGTGACCCTTCCAGAGGTCTTTTGCACTGGATGCTGAAAGGTTGTCCCCTGTAGAGATCAGGCAGTGTGTCCTCTGCTAAAGCTCGAGAAAAGACAGCAGGTTCACCTGCCCTGTCACATCGAGGCAGCATCAGCAACGTCTCCGGCCGCTCACGTTGACCTCCCGTCAGACAGAAAACACACACACTGACATTAGCAAGATGCGATGGTGTTGCAGAGGGAAGCACAAAGCTCACCGTTCACTTCAAACATTAAGGGACAGCTACAGAGACAGCAATGAAGTCTGGAAAAACAAAACCTGCATTGTTCATCTGCTGCAGACTTGCCCTAGAGCCAGTTGGTTCAAAATAAAGAAAGTTCCAGAATTTAATAATCTGCATGTTTAGTAGAGCTGGGTGATATGGCCAAAAAATTTATAACGATCAATTTTTCTATACTGATCAATCTCGATAATTATCACGATATTAAATTTTGTCATAGTTTTAAAGAACATCTTTCTGAAAACATCAGACTAAATACATGAAATGCTACTAATAAAAATATAAAAATGTTTATTGTCAGAATATTGTAGCGTCCGGCTGGACGCATTGAAAGGATGGATGAGAAACACGTTTACAGTCGTCGTTTTATTGTTGAAACTTACAATGATTGCTGTCAGCTGCAGCCACTCCAAAATAACAACAGGCTAGAGAGCCAACATGCTAACAGGCTAAAGCTAGCACTCAGGCTGACACACACAAACACAATGATTTATTACTGAATAGGGCACACGTGACTTTTGAGTGCGCCCAGCAAGGAGCCTCCATGTTGTGTGGAAGCAGGACAAGCTCTGAAGGAAGCCAGCGTTTACAAACAACGAAAGGGCTGCAATATTTTGCCTTTAACTGTTTTACTTTATTGGAATTCTATCAGCAGAGACCAGGGGATCACATTCCACAAGCATGTATTCATTTTAAAATGATTTATTCGTAATAATCTGTGAATTACAGCCACAATCTCAGACCTACACACTTGACGTAGTTCCGTAGATATTACACTAATAGTCAGGTTTGCATCAAACCAACAACACTCATGAAGTTAGTATCACAAACATTAACTCTTACTGTAATCAAATGTAGATATGCATCAGAACTTTAAACTACTAGACTAGAGGCATTTTTATAGCGACAATAATGCAGTTTCAGTGTTGTCAACATGGCAGTGCCAGTGTTGTGAACTTGGCAGTGCCAGTGGCCCATCAAATTGTCTTAAGTTATAGACAACACCTTTTAAATGACTAAAAAGTAAAATTAGTATTGCAGCATAAATAGAGCTTTACAATGTGTTTACTGTAACATTAAATAAACTCGGATGATAGCATTGAATATTTCTACATTTACTTTAATATATATGAGGTCTCCGTGTTCTTTACTTTGGATTAAGACAGTCGACAGGTTGAAAAAATTGATCATTTGTGTAGAGCCATCGGTCACTAGCTAGTATCAGCAAGGCAAGAAAACATGGCAATATTTATGTCAGTGGCCATGTGATAGCAGCATTACACAATTTAATTCTTTGTCTTCTTTGTAAATAACTTACATTTGGAAAATCAGATAATTATTAATGATTTTCCAGCCATTAGAAGTCATGCAAGCAGTAAGGCCTAGAGAAAATGTCGGTTACGACAGATGCGAGAGCCGATAGTAGCCTTACGTCATCAAAATTTTAATACTTTGATTATTCGAGCTACTTTGATTAATCGAGCTTTAATACTTTGATTAAAAGAGCTTTTTATCCTCTTTGTAAAGAACTTTAAATCGGATAATTATTAGCGAAGTTAGAGCTTTGAGAAGGCAGCAGTGCTGGTCATGTGCCATTGTTTACAAGCTTCACTTCCACACAACATGGCGACTCCATGACGTCGCGCCGGCCTCAATGCTAGCGAATAGGCAGCGTCCTATCCAGTAATATAGATCATTGCACAAACACAGCAAGCCCCCCTCCTTCTCCTTCTCACACAAACTGACGAGTACACAGCGACTTTGTGATCTCTCGCCCGACCCCACTACGCTCTCCCCCAAACACACACTTGTCTTAAACACAATGGTTAATTTTGGAGGCACTGGTGAGGAGGAGCTAACAAGCAGCAGTATTAGACTTCAGAACTCACTGTCAAGCTGCTTAGACGTGAAATGGAAATCAATGTTAATGCTTATCAAATTCTATTGTCCTGGCTTATCATCATCATTGAGGAAAAAATTATCATAAAAAAATGGATTGTTTTATCGCCCAGCACTACTGTTTAGGTAATTTAGTTCTTAACTTCCTTGTAAATACCCTTTTTTCAAATAACACATTTGGTTAGTCTTAAACCATAGTCTTAAGACATATGCTAACCTTAAGCCCTAGACAGGGATTCCACGCTCCACAGGGTGCAATGCCACCAAAGGTGAGCCTCGCACACCATTAGGGGAAGTTGAAAATGAGTTGCCACACCATGGTGGACTACTCACTGCCAACACACAGATTCATAGAAGACAGAAAAGCAACCTGTTGTCTCCTAAGAGGTCAGAGACTGGTGCAAGAGATTATTTAAATAGGCAGGGCTAAGGACCGTTGGCGCATATTAACACTGGCTACCGGCAGGGTTTGACCTGCACAGGCAAATTCAATGACCCCACACCTTTAAATAAGCCACTCACAGCTGAAGGCAATACCAGCTGATGACCCACACTAGCAAATCAGGGAAAGAAGCCTGCCTCCAGAGGTGGAAAGCCACACAGAAAGGGCGGACCCTCTCTATAAATAAGCAGTCACAGCTGTAAGCAATGTTAGCTGATGAATGGCATTAATGAGTCTAAAGAGTGGAGCCAACCCAGCGGTAGAAAGTCACACATCAGGGTATGCCACTTACAGTTTGTTAATTCTGAAAACATGTAAGCCATGTAAACATGGCTTATTATTAGTTAATTTAGTCTTAAACGCTAATGTTAAGCATGTTGTATTTTATGTTTTATACCCTGCCTTAATCATAAAGCCTAGTTAGGCCTGTGTTAGTTTATGCCCTATTGTTATGTAATACATTAGGCTTAAAATCCTAGTCTTAAACCATGTGGAACACGTAAGACTTATTTTCAAGTCTTTTATTAAACCCTGGGATAGAATTAAGACTTTTGCTTATGTTGTTAACCCTAGACTTAAACCCTGGCATTACATTCTGTGTTAATCTAAGTTCAAAATAGTAATGTTTTAATATAATAATGATACTATTATGCACTATTAATATACTATAGCATACCTATTTTTTTAAGTGTTGGTAAATCATTTTATTATGCCCTATGTTCGTTTTAGTTTTGGCCTATATGGAGTGAAAATAGACAGAGGCTTCCTACATAACCTAAAGTCAATGAGATCTTTTAATGATCTTTTTTTGTAATTCAACAGAAAAATCAAAGCTAAACATAATCTGAAAGAACATCTGAGATCATAATCACCATGTCCATAACTGACTGTTCTCAGTTCCTCAATAGAAGAAACTGGAACTTACACTGACCATAACACAGGATATTTGAGGTTGTCTTAGTAGCAGACATCAAAAGAAAACCACAAAGAACTGTTTGCCCACCACACCATATGAAAACAGCTCAGCCAGCATGTGATCAGGTTTTACAGAGAGCAGAAAGGAGAAATGGCCCATTAGCTCTCTGACAAAATCTTCAGTGACCATCAACATTCAACATATTTGATGTTTACTTGAAGACCTGGAGCTCAAAGTGCTTCCTCTGTTCTGTCACTGCAGGATAAACAAGGCTTTTCCTGAAAAACCATAATAGCCCATTTTCAGGTGGCACCTACCTGTGCAAAGTAACACCACACTGTCACAGCGCTGAAGAGTGTGAAACAGACGTGTTTTCAGGAAAACACAGTGCTGAACAAAGGCTGCAGTGACCACCACATTCAACATATTTGATGTTTACCAGAAGATCTGGAGCTCAAAGTGCTCCCTCTATTCTGTCGCTCCTGGATAAATGAGGCTTTATCTCGACAACCATAATAGCTCACTTTCAGGTACCGCCTGCCTGTATGAAGCAACATCACATGGTCACAGTGCTGAAGAGTGTGAGACAGACATGTTTTCAGGAAAACACAACGCCTGATAAACGTGGAAGTCTCTCACCTGACTCCCTAAAAGTCTCTAAGGGTGTATTCACACCTGACTAAGGTTTGTCTTTTTGTTACACTGTATACATTTGGTCTGGCTAGTGTTGGCTTTACACTGCAGTTTAGTGAGCACACTAAAGAATATTTCATGACACGCCTGCATCCCAACGTCATCACCTATGTGGACTGCATCTCCTTTTGCCTCACCTTGATTTGTTTATAGAAGTGTTTGCGTCTGATGTCGGCGTATTGTCAATTCGGCGGGTATTTAATTCAGCAGGACAAAATGAATGAGGTATACGTTCAAATAAGCTATACGTTCAGCCATTTTTGTGCATTTTTTTAAGCTGACTTTTAATCAGACTAAATGATAATTAAACATTTGCTTCCCTTGTCTACACATGTGCTGACATGGCTAATTTTTGTTGTTTTTCCAGTTCTTCTATTACCTGCCTCAACATCCAATTAACATTGCTGATAACGTCTTGGTGTCACATACACAATAACTTCAGAGATCTTGTAGAGTCCATGACCATAATGTTTTGGCCCACTGAAAAACAAACTCCTACAACTAAAGTGTCACCCAAAGCTGTTTTGTCTGTTGTGCTTGTCTTTCACAGAAGCATCCACTCTAGATGTGTACACTATGGACATAAAGAGTGGTGTTCAACAACACTATTGGATATAGCAATAATGGTAAGTTATGATTAATATAGTAACGAGTTTAGCTTTACTGCGAATAGCACAACTGATGAACTTAAAATTACCCTCTGAAATATTATAATGAACAAGATGCTTCTTAGGCAAATGATCTCAAACCAAATGGCCCTTTCAATTAGAAGCTCTCTACAATCAAAAATGAAGGCCATCTAGAAAAACATGATAAATTCATGGATCACTTCTCATATACGCCAACAACCCATTTAAAAATGTGAGAAATAGCTGTACGTAGACACAATGAGCAATGCTGAACAGCTAGTGCATGAAAGGTTACAGAAAAGATTCTCATGTTTAATGTGCTGACCTCTACACAAAGTGTCATTCAACAGAGTATCAATATTCCCCCAGAACAAAAACCCTGGCTTAACTCTTTCGCTCTTCATTATCACCATTATCACAAACTTAATGCGCTTTTAACAGTTAACAAAATGGCAAACTGTTCAATAAAAAAGACGGACGATGACTATGAAAGTGTAAAAAAGAACTTCTAACCATCTCTTTCTGATAAAGAGTGCAAACATCCAAGTCAACCTTGAAAAAAACATCAAGGAAACCTATGGATTCACCATCAACTGTTCACTGTTTCAGACCACACAAAGAAAACATCATCAAATGTACTTAAACCAAACCTTAATATGCTCTAAAGATGCTTTGTGTAAGAAGGGTGCAGCAGATGAGGAGTAGAAAGGTTCCAAACAAATGAGGCTTTTATTTACAAACTGTGGCTTATAGCTAAACAGACTTTGGCTATGAAACAAAAACTAAACAAGGCTGTGGCTGTGACCAACTTGACATGAACACACTGAACATAACATTCCCACAGACTCTATGTTGGACACACAGAATGACCGACCAGAGACAAGAGACATGGGGAGGCTTATAAAGCAAACACAATCAAGACATGGAATGGGGAAGGGCTGTGATATTAACAAGGCACAGGTGAAACATGACATGACATGATGAGGCTGAGGGATGTAAACATTTTGTGGACACAAAATAAGCACATGGTACAGACATAGACAAGGCAGTGGGCGTGCCCAGAGATGTGACAGGAGGGTCATACATTGTTTGAATATCCAAAATCTTTCCCATAAAATTAGGAGCAACAGCAGAACCAATAGCAGTGCCATTAATTTGTAAATAAAACTTGTTCTCAAGCATGAAATGTAAACATAGTTATAGCCTAGACTTTCAACTAATATTATTATCCAATCACCAAACACCACCTATTTTTTAATTTTTAAAAAAATCAACTTGTCTATGTCCCAGTCATTCACAGACTGGCCATCAAAGATTTCCCTCTTTCTACCCTGCCGCCACCAATTTGGCCCTGTCCGTTTGTCCAAGGGTTGTCACTGCCCTTTGCTAGATTTAGTACATCGCTCTTCCTGGGTTTCCAACAGGGCCTACGCCAAAAACTCTCTTTATACTATGGACTATCTATGTTTAGCGCACTAAACATCACTGTAATGTGTTAAAAGAAAGTCTGGTCACTAAACAATGTCATCATATTGAGCTCATGTACTCTGAGTGTTTCTGGCAGAAATAATTTTCTGTGAACACTTTACAAACCAGTGTCATAAAAAAATTCTGTTGGTAAATAATATTGTAAAGCCTCCTAACCTGCTTGATGGGGAATATTTGCATACAAACATGCCACTTCCATGGTATATACCATTTTTGCCAATCTGACAAAGTTGTTTATTTCACCATATCAAAGTTTGTTCATATGTGTGTCTTTGGGACATTTCTTGGGTATAGAGTGGATTCTTGGGTTAACTTAGAGATAAATAGTTTTCATGGCTGTCTTAGACACAATACTGTGCAGGACACTGTAAGCAATAAAGTCTAAAAGATTGCAGTGAGAGGACTTAGGGGTGCACAGTTGGACAGAAAGTAAGCTGACCCAGAAGACTAATGGTCATCACATACTGCCCACTGACATCCTCACATCAGCAACTAATGGATGATGACCCCAAACAGGTCAAAGGTGAGCCTCCTCTCACCCCTGACCCTGGCCTATCCAAACAGGACCACCTGCAGTGACAAGATGGAAGACTGAAGCCGACCAAACACTGCAATCTAATCTTGTAGAGTTTACTTCAATCCTTTCTGACAAAATTTTAGCATTTTATTGCTATTATTTGTATAAATGATTAGTTTGAAATCAATGTATTTATTAATTTTTTTATTTACTTTATTCCCATATTAATTACAATTTCTCATGTTTCTCTTTGTGTTCATACTATTTAATCAACATATGTACTGTGTGATTAATATGTTCATCATGTTATGCACATATTCTTCCATTTTACAAAAGGTGTTAATAAAATTAAGACATGAAAAGTTAGAAAGATAGAGGAAAAGTGTGAGCGAGTGGTAAAAAGTGAGAAGTGATGTAGCTTTTCATGAGGTGTGTATATGTGTAATTTATATATAAATATACATTTATATGTGTCAACACCTTCTAAAATAGTCCAAACTCACAGGCCAGCAGATGGTCTGCCTCACAACAAGCTGAAACATCACCCAGTGAGAGAAAACCATCCAAACACTGACAGATACATTACACATCAGCTTCCAGAGTAACACACACACACACACACACATAGAGTGAGGGGATCAATTATAATTATAATCATAACCATAAACAGCTTCAGACAGACAGACAGATGAGTGCTGTGTACAAACGGTCCCTTAAGCACTGTTACGTACCTTAGGAGCAATATATAGAATGAAGAGCTATGTCAATCACTATTCACTACATAACAGACATATGTAGATCACTAATACAGTCAACAGAAGTGGCAGTCTAATCACTATTCACTTTATAACAGACCTATGTAGATCACTATTACAGTGAACAGAAGTGGCAGTCTAATCACTATTCACTATATAACATACATATTTTGATCACTACTACAGTGAACAGAAGTGTCAGCCTAATCACTCTTCACTATATAACAGACCTATGTAGATCACTAATACAGTCAACAGAAGTGGCAGTCTAATCACTATTCACTACATAACAGACCTATGTAGATCACTATTACAGTGAACAGAAGTGGCAGCCTAATCACTATTCACTATATAACAGACCTATGTAGATCACTAATACAGTAAACAGAAGTGGCAGCCTAATCACTATTCACTGTATAACAGACCTATGTAGATCACTAATACAGTCAACAGAAGTGGCAGTCTAATCACTATTCACTACATAACAGACCTATGTAGATCACTATTACAGTGAACAGAAGTGTCAGCCTAATCACTATTCACTATATAACAGACCTATGTAGATCACTAGTACGGTCAACAGAAGTGGCAGTCTAATCACTATTCACTACATAACAGACCTATGTAGATCACTAGTACGGTCAACAGAAGTGGCAGTCTAATCACTATTCACTACATAACAGACCTATGTAGATCACTAATACAGTCAACAGAAGTGGCAGTCTAATCACTATATAACATACATATGTAGATCACTACTACAGTGAACAGAAGTGGCAGTCTAATCACTATTCATTACATAACAGACCTATGTAGATCACTACTACCGTCAACTGTGGCTGTTCCTTACATAGCCCCCCTATATAGAAAGAACAGAATGATCCCTTAACCACTATTCTCTACACTGCAGCACTATATAAAACACTATTATATTGAACAGAAATGGTTCCTTAATCCCTGTTCCCTACATAGGAGGCCTATATAGAATTTAATTATATTGAAATTTCTCTGTTCTTTGGCATCATCAGTTTAGCATAATTAGATGTTTTGACATATTGTTTGTCAGGTATACAGTTATGTTGTCCATGCCTGTGATGCTAACTTTCATGGGAAAGATGCAAGTTAGAAGTGGACAGTACACTAAGGAAGTTCTCAGTTTGAGGTACAGAGAGAGGGAGATGGAAAGGAACAGGACAGGAAGTCCTCTGTGATCCGTTTGCGTCCGCTCTGATGCTGTGGCTGTGAGTGATTTGGTCAGGTCGGGGTGAACGGGGCTGCCTGAGCGAACATTAGTGTAGATGAGAGATTAGACAGAGGGATCAAAGTGAAGGCCGTTCTCCCCGGAGGAAACCCCCCGCACTCAGACACAGCGACCTTGGGAGATGAGGACTGATGGGAATCAAGCGATAAAAAGAGAAAGCGTCCTTGAGTCCCACTGAGAGGCTTTCACTGAACACACACTGCTGTTTCCCCATTTTATCTGCAAGTGCTGATCCGGTCACTGGGTGCTTGTATGCTGAGTCAGTGTGGCTTGAAGTTACATTGATTCAAACACTTTAATCCAAAGCGATTAATAGTAGACAGAATACACCTGTTTGTTGCTACTAGGAGTTTAAAAGCAACAATGAATTCACCTGCTCATTGCAGCAGCAGTGACTGGCGGTGAGTTTACATGATTATAATGCATTTAAATTCTCCTACTGCTCTCACTATGCAGGGCTGCATTAGCTACATTACCACAGTGAACAGACGTGGCTGTCTAATCACTATTACCTATATAGGAGCCCTATGTAGAACACCATTAAAGTGAACAGAAGTGGCTGTCCAATCACTGTTCTCTATATAAGACCCTTATACTGTATATGCTCTTGTTTGCAATAGCATTACATATTCCTGCCTATTGAGTCAACAGCAGTTTAGCTCCTCCTACTCATATTGAAGTGTTTCAGTTTGGGCAGCATCTTAAACCAGAAACAATACAGAGCAACCAATCAGGACACAGATCATTTTACATGAACATGAAAAGTCAAAGTGACACATTGATCAATGTGCTTGCACAAAAAAGATTTTCTCCTCTGGATTTTATCCACCTGTGAGGTGAAACACACATACACACACTAGGGGGCAGTGAGCACTGATGCCAGAAGCAGTGGGCAGCCCTAGCCTCAATACACAGGGAGCAGGTGGAGGTTAGGTGACTTCAGTCATGTCCTGTCAGTTCAGGTGATTGAACCAGCGACCTTCCAGTCACAAGGCCGGTTCCTTAACCACAAGCCTACAGCTCAGCTGCCCCCCAACAGACAGGAGATATGCCCTGGACTCACCCACACACAGACCAAATTGGCATGCATCAGTCTTAAAGGCACAGTAACATAAACCAAGATATAAAAATCAATTATACATACATCAATTATGACGAATATTACAAAAACCCAAACAAATGATAGAAGTGAGTCTCAAGGGAAAACATGTAGGATATGGGCCCTATAATGGAATTCTGGTTTAACAGCAATCTTAATGGACATCATGTTAGTGAAGTGCAGTGATGGTAATTCAATGTGTGGATATTGAGTAACATAAAAAATACCTTATTATTTAATATCAACACACACACACACACGCACACACACACACAACTGTTGTTCAGTGGTGTGGTGTATTGTCTCTGCAGTGCAGGCAGGTACATCTCTTTAATAGGCTCTTATCGACCATCTGCCCACTGCACTCCACACTGATCGATTCTCTACCCTGAAATAGCCTCTGGAGACAGGCCTCAGAGAAACAGCTCACTGCGTGTGTATGTGGACCACATATAGAGTTGCGGACCACCACATACAGCCAACAGTCATTTCATGTCGTATACCCAATGGTCAGTTCATGAGATTTAAATACGAGGAGATTTATAGACTTCTCAATGTTGCTTTAATACAGTCCACACCTGGTGACATTTAAGGTATTCACTTAGCTTGTATCATCCCCATAGAAAAGAACTGACCAATAGAATGGGAATCTCCAGAGTTTCACAAGAGGAGGGCCCGTATTAGGAGGTGGCCTAAAGCAATATATTTGAGTATAGCTGAGGGGTCCCTGATCACAATATTACACCAAAAAAAGGTCACCATGTCCAGTGCCATGCATCAGCTAGCGTGGTATAAGGCCCCCAGTACCTGGCTGTGGAGAAGTGGAACTGTACTCTAAGGAGTGAAGGTCTTTGGTACGAGTTCAATTTATGATCCAGAACTTATCATTCAACATCAGAACCTGAGCTCATGACTGATAGAATCAAATCCTCACAGCAATGTTCCAACATCTAGTGTCTTCTCAGAAGAGTAGAGGATGTTACTGCAGCAAAGTGGACACACTCTGTATTAATATGAAGAAGCAGCTCAGGACCAGCAGATGGACAAAAAGATTGGCCGATTGTTAATGTTCAATACATGGAGCAATAATAATGTAAACACAGAATATAATAGAAATAAAATAGATAAAAAGACAAGAGTGGAAAAGAACTACTTTTAGGTATAGAAAAATAGGCTGCTTATAAAAAATGTAAAAAATTATTATTGTTCCATTTTTATTTTTAGCAGTGACAACTGAACAATCCTCAAATGGCACCGCTACCCCCCACCCAGGACGCTCAATATCCGTGGCACAGCTCAAGTGCAAAATTAAAGAAGCAAGCTCCAGTCGCCAATGTCTTGGCTGATCGACTACATCTGAAGATGAACAAGAACACGTCTTCAAGGTTCATTCACCCTGACTTACTGCTGCCGCATAAACAAGCCAATCTATCCAACCACAACCTCCAGTAATGATTGAACTAAAGTTTTAAAATCCTCTAAATTCCCTCATTCCCTCTCTCTGCATGAAGCAGCAGTTACAGTATCAGTAAAGAGGCCCAAGGAAAATGATTTCTCACATTACAGTCAGGTGCTGCATGACACTGCAGCCAAAAGAAGCTTCTTGGAATTTGGCAAGCAAGAGCAAGTGAACAAAACCTGGTAACTTTACAGGGGAAGAAGAAACGCCCATTACTTTCAAAGAAAGCCAATATAAAATGGTTTGATTTCAAGTTATTTTGAAGCATTTTTATTTATATATTAAAACTTTGCCAAAGTGTGAAGCCCATTTGGCATTTTAACATGATATACAGAATGTTCAGAAAGGTTTTGTTCCCACAGTGATGATAAGCATTTTTGGGAGGATCATGTAGAAAATGGGTGGGGAGATCAGTAATCCAGCTGATTGCATATTAGTCATATTTACTAATGTTTGAGTAACTCATGGTGGCTGGTTTGTATTTTTTCTCCACCCTTTTAAAACCAGGCCTATATTTGTATTAGTCCCTTAAAGAGACACAATTTTGTTAGCAATATTTGTTAGTAATGTTAGCCTCACAGCTCCAGTTCTGAACTAAAGAAGCCAAATTTGGACTTCAAACACATCTTGGCTGATCGACCACATCTAAGATAATGTGTAAGCATTGATTAACAGCAGTAGACACAGCAGTTTGATGCAGATACAAGGACATGAGCCACTTAATGCAAACATATTTTCCAACAGAATAAAACTATTTAAATTCAACATTAATAATAAAACATTTTGTGAACTTTTACAAAACCATAAAATGTTAAATGTGTAAAATTTCAAGAAGATGCAGATAAGTATAAATCTAAATTTTGTTGGGAAAAAAACCCCAAAAGTTTTTAATATCTGTTACAGCATATTTATATATATATAACCTGTTCAGGACCCCCAACAGGACTACCACAGCAGGTATTATTTGGGTGGTGGATCATTCTCAGCACTACAGTGACACTGATGTGGTGGTAGTGTGTTGCACTGGAACAAGTAGATCAGACAGATCAGTGTTGTTGGAATTTGTAATGGTTGGTGTTCTAATGTTATGGTTAATCTGCATATATATATATATATATATATATATATATATATATACAAACCGGATTCCAAAAAA
>BRDA01020641.1:0-20594 GCA_036984385.1 Crenuchus spilurus
TCCTAGAGTCAGGGACATTGCAAAGTGATGGGGAGAAGCCTAATGGAGGGGATGGGCTAATTGGCTACCACTACATTAGGAAGGGGTAAAAAAAAAATTATTAAAAAAGTAAAATAAAAGAATGTTTTTTAACAGAACTAATGCACAAAATGAAGCAATTATAAAGTTTATCATAAAAAGACTGAAGGCACAAGGGCTTCTCAGCACACAAACCATTTATTTTTGCTTATTTAGATTTAAATATGACAAATTATAACAAGCAAAGAGCCGTTTGGGAGCCGAAAGAGCCGGCTCTTCTTTGGGAGCCGAGCATAAAGAGCTGGGTCTCTTAAGAGAGCCGAACTTCCCATCACTACTAAGCACAGTGAATGACGTCTTGGCCACGCCTCCAAAAAAACAACGTAATGAAATTAAATGATAGAAATGGAAACATGTAAGGAAACAAAAATAAATATGATTTTGCGTGAAAGATAAATACAATAAACACCTGTTACATATGAACTGGTAAAAATCTGTTAAAAATTGCTTATATTAGACACTTTGCTTACATTCAGCATACATGCAATATAAATATATAATATTCAGCATAACAGTCATTTTGAAAGTTGTTAATTCCAGCAGGATGATGATGATGATTGTTACACTTATATAGTGCCTTTCTCAAACCCAAGGATGCTTTACAATCAACACACTCCATTTACACACACTCAATCACACACACCGGCGAGAAGCGGCAGCCAATTGCGCACAGCGTACTCTCAACCGGAAGCGACCGTCCACCTGGAGGACTGCATCGAGCACTAGGGGGATCACCCAGGACAGAGTGCCAACCATATCTGGGCATACATACATACATACATTCATACACAGACATACACATTCATACACACCAGAGTAATTTTTTAGAGTAGCCAATTCACCTGATCTCCATGTTTTTGGACTGTGGGAGGAAACCGGAGACCCCGGAGGAAACCCACGCAGACACGGGGAGAACATGGAAACTCCGCTTAGATGCGGACTCGAACCCAAGACCTCAGCGCTGAGAGGCGAACGTGCTAACCACTAAACCACCGTGCCACCCAGGAGATTAAAATAAGAGGGTTGGAGTTTGATTTTTTGAAAGTCAATAATTTTGGACCATATAAACCTAATAAACAGCAATGTTCCTTTAAACATACTAACCTGTTTGTAAAATTAATTAAAATGTCGATAATTTGTCATTGTCTGCAAGATAAAATGTATTAATATGACAAGGTATTCTAAACATTTGAATGTCTACACATATAAATCTCTCTCTCTCTCTCTCTCTCTCTCTCTCTCTCTCTCTCTCTCTCTCTCTCTCTCTCTCTCTCTCTCTCAGGGGGAGGAGAGGAGTTTTACTGTCGCTGAGAGAGCAGTTTGAAGATTTGTGTTTGGGTCAAGGCAACTGATTTTGAGGTGAGTGCACCCATCTCAGCAGTGTTAAGTGTCTGTGATGGGTGGGTAGATAGGGCAATAGTGCTACTCCTATGGGGTAAAGAATGAACTTGACTGTCTCCAGGGACTCCTCACTCTCAGATATGTATTCTGTCTGAGATGCTTGTCCAACACTTTAATTCTAAAAAAAACCCGATAACACAGAGAGTGTTAAGTCTGGGCTTGTTCTTGACCAGTTGGTGAAAAAATGTGGTGTAAAAGGACCACAAATGAAATATTACCAATGTGTTTGGGAAGCCCTGTCATCTGCTGGTGTTGGTCCAATGTGATACATCAAGTCCAGAGTCAGTGCAACCATCTACCAGGACATTTTAGAGCACTTCATGCTTCCCTCTGCTGACAAGCTCCTTGGAGATGCAGATTTAATTTTCCAGCAGCACCTGTAGGATCGGTGATCTATTTAGAGCTGAATATTGAGACAGGAAGTGGTTCAGTCAGTCAGTAAATATGTCTGCTTTAGACTTGTACTTTATAAGTTGCCCTCACTGAACAAAATAAGAGAATTATTCATATAGGTTATTGTCAATTTTTATATTCAATTTATATTTCAATATTCAAGGTTGTTCAATACAATGAGACACTATTAGTCTAGATCTCCAGTGCGGTAATAAATGATATGTAATACATGCATAGTAGGACATTAATGGTAATGGGACTATAATGCAAGAACAATAGACAAAACACAAGACAAGGTGCATATAGACAGTGAGTACAGTAGACAATGAATACAATACAATAATATCATTAATTGGTATTATTTACATGGCAAATAATCATCAGTAGTCTTTACTTCACGTTAATTTTACATGTCTTGTGTGTATTTGTGTGTGTGTGTGTGTGTGTGTATGAGAGAGAGAGAGAGAGAGGGAGAGAGAGAGATGGTGTGAGATTAGGACAAGTAAAACTGAGCACCTCCTTTTCATGCAAACAAACCCACCACAATCAGTCAGTGTGTGGCTGTTCTCTGAATTATTTATGATGGACTGCATTGATTTCATGAATTAGCAAAGAATTGGCAGCCTGGAAGGTAACTGAGGATGTGGAAGGAGGGGAGATAGGGAAACAGCTTTAATGGAAGCTAGAGGTAAAACACATGTTTCATCTTTAGAGCAAAGCAATTATTCTCAATGTCTGACTTACAGTCTCACCGAAAACACATCAATTATCACTTTGCTCTTTGTAAAATAACGAAAGGGAGAGTGGAGGAAGCTAAAAAATAGTCTGAGACAATTTTACAGGCAATCATGTAAGAGGCAACTCTATTATAACAGTTTGAAGCTATTATATGTAAGATATACAGTCTATATAAAACAGTGCCATTCTCTGAAGCTTCCACTGGTCTCGCCTCAGATGTTCCTTTAACTACACTTACATAATGTGGACATTCTTTAAACTTTAAAAAGCTTTAAACATTTTATTAATAAAAAGCACTCACTGAAAGGCTCCAGGAAAAAAGAGACATTTTTGTTAAACATTAATGCATGAATGTTTATTTGACTTTTAACCAGGCGAGTCATTACGAACATTCTTACTTAAAATGGAAGCCTGACAAGCAGCAATAGTCCCTTGGCTGACAAAAAATATAGACATTGAGGTAAAAAATGCTAGTTTTAATGTTTCTTGAAGTGTTATCCAGTTGTGTGCACCTGCAGACTAAAATGAAGAGCTGTTTGTCTTTAAATGTGATGTACAGAAGATACTGGCTGAATTAGGGTCTAACATCACAAAAATTCACTTTACACAGAGACACTAGACAGGGATGTCTCCCCCTTCCTTTTCTCTATTTTCATTGAACCATTAGCTGCCACTATTCGCCAAAATGCAAATATCAAAGGGATCCAAACATCTAACGTAGAACATTTGTATGCAGATGATATTTTACTCTTCCTTCAAAATCCTGCCACTTCAGCACACAAGACAATTAAAACAATTGAAAAATATCCAGTTACATTATTAACTGGACAAAATCAACAATTTTGTCACTCACCGTGAAAGTGTAAAACCTAACAAGCTAGACTCTATGTGTCCCCCTAAGCACCCAACACATAACATACTTAGGCATCAAAATTTCTACCAAACTGACAGAGCTGCATAAATTAAATTTCAACTCATTACTCAGAATTATAAGTGATGACCTTCAGTGGTGGATGAACCTCCCACTTTCTCTGGTGGGCAGAATATCCATTATTAAAATGACAATATTACCAAAATTCAACTATCTATTTCCAATGATTCCAATACATTCCCATTCCCAATTAAATTCTATTATCTCAAAAAAATATTTGGAAAAATAAACTATTAATTATAATTAATTAAACTTACTATAAACATTTTGTGAACAAAAATTTTCAAATGACTCTCTGCTGTTCCTAAAATAACTGAAAAATAAATTTAACCACATAATGTAGACTGGAGACAGACATGCTGACTATTGTTTAGTTGAGTAGTCAAAAACAAAAAAACAAACAAACAAAAAAAAAACTACTTCTAATTTTAAATTAAACTATTAGATATACACATAACTGTACTGCCCCATTCAACCCCTGAAAGCGATCCTCCTAAACAATATCTTTTTTTTTAGTATCTGAAACATTTTGTGGTTTATAGCAAAATGCACAGCCAAATGTGCATCTTCTATCCTTAGAAAAACAATTCTTATGCAGAAGTACTCACTCTGCATAATGCTAGATAAGGTATTGAAATATTAGTTCTTAAGAACCACTCTAAAACAACAAATAACTCACAACAAAAAAACAGGAAATGACATTTTAATTACCAGACATGATTATGATTCACTACTTAAGTATTAATGTCACGCTGCCCCCTCATTTAAGCCCCCACCCCCCCTCTCTTCCTGACTACACTTTCCCTGTGCTCACCAAACAACATCTCCCATCAGATCTTGCTGATTTTGTTCCACCACTCTGTAGTTCTTACACATTTATTCAACCACATTATCCAGAAACCCTTTGTAAGGACCCTGTTAGTCACATGATTCCCTTCCTCAGCTGTTCTCACTCTACCGATCATTAACAACTCTATAAAACCCTCACTCTCAGATCAGTCCTTTGTATTGCCAATGTCCTTGTTGCCTTGCCAAGCCTTGTCAACCTAGTTTCTGTACTTTGACTCTGATTCTGCCTATGTCCTTTTCTTTTCTTATTTGCCTTTTTAGTTAGCCTTCCTTGTTGTCTCTTGTTCTTAGCCTTAGCTCCTTGTTAGCCTTTTACCTTTAGTGCCATTCTAGCCTTGTTAACTATGACATCCAGGGGTCTAAAGGTTATCTTGAATTCTGCTTTATGTTGTAATCTCACAGTAGCCGGGGCTTGTGATCTCTTTGTGTCATCTTCTTCATTTCTCCATCTGTGCCTGCGTTTAAACTTTTCTTCTGCTACTTTGAGCATAAGTTATCTGGGCAAAATAGAAATCCTGCTTTGAACAACTTTTTTTTAAGGAAGTTCATAAATTTTGCTATTTTTAAACAAATAGTTCAATGTCTCACCACAACAAAATGCAAGTATATCAATTAAACAAGTTAGTTACTTTAAGGTTTGCAAGGTATTGACTTCAATATATTTGTCACAAATTTAACACACTATTTGAAGTTAGATATGCACAGTTTTTTGACTGCAAACTGTTTAACAAACCAGTTTTTTTTTCCAGATTGTAGATGATTGATAGCATGATAGATACTATGATTCAGATAGTAGATAAATGCAGATGATTGTAGGTGCTTCAGTACTGTCCTACAATCTGTCAATTTGTTTATTACTTTAACATGGTGAGCTCCTGAAACATTCAAACCAACCTGGACTATAAATCCCAAGTTTGGATGGACATAGGATATCTTCCATCATATCACAAAAATGGCAAAGAATGTAGAAAGTCTGGATAGCAGTTTTACACAGGGGTCATTTTTTTATTCAGGGAGACACCATGTCCTTGCAACCCCCATCAAATCAATCACTGCTTGGAGATTATTGCAAGTATTTGCTCTTGTCAATGCTAACTTTGTTTGCTGCAAATTCTGTTGCAGAGAAAGCATGTTGTAATGCAGTGCCAGCACTAGCCCTTTGGCTGTCCTAAGCAGAAATGCTTTGTGGAAATTAACAATAACAATTAAAAATAATTCAGTATTTGTCAGTGTTTTTTGTATTTCTCTTTATTTCCAAAATAACTTCTCAATATTAGTGTTTTGTAAACAGTTGCAAATAAGTAAGACAAGAAATCTTGATAAAACACTGAAATAATTTTGCCACATGGTATCACCCTCATCTTTTCCAAAATATTTTGCATTTGTATAGCTTATATCTAATAACATGCTTTACATATATTTTTAAGTTTGTCATTATTATGACTACTATTATGATCATTTTTCACGAGCCTGAGTTTTTGGTGCCCCCCTGGGTACTTGGTGCCCTATGTGCAGTGCTTGATCACCGCGGACAGAGTGATGTAACTGATGTAATGTAGGCATGCTTTCTAACTCTACTATATATTACATTTACTTTTTTGTAACTTTATTCTAACCAGTTTAGAAACAACTAGAGTCAGCATGGCTTCCTTAGACTGCCATCAACAGATGGTGACATTATTCATTGTTAGCACCCTAGCATATGAACCAAATATGCAATTATACACAGCTAGACAAGAAACAAGTGAGCAGCAAAATGTCCAATTATTTTTGTTTCCATATATAAGAGAAGCATCAATATACATTTAGAAGTTAATGCTGTCTGCAGTCTATAGTGTCCCATTGGATTTGACAAATTCATGGCCAATCCAATGTGATGATAGTGCCAAAACATCAAAAAGATATGCTATTCAGACTCATTTTTCAGACCCATTCATTATTTTGCTCTGAAAATATGGAACTATATTGTGGATAATGAGCACAATGAAACCCAATCCAGGTCACATTACATCTGATAAGTATTACAAACCTACAAATAAGAACGCAGTCACCTTCATCATCCCACAATACTTTTTTTTTTTTTTTTTTTTTTTGCAGTGACAGAACATATTATAGCCATATGTGGCTATAATTTCTAGCACCGTAGAAGCACAGAGTACCTTCATTACAAGGCAAGGAGAAAGTAGAAAGACAATAGGATACAACTGCTATTACTACCACTAAAACGAGACATGCAGGAGACTAACTCATATACATGAAATATAGGGACCATTTGTGAAGCCCATAATGGCTTCTGAAATGTCTTATTCCTTGTATATCTGTGCGATGCTCAAACCAAGAAATCAACTTTATGGCTGCTTTAGATTGGCATCAACAGATGGTGGCATTATTCATTCATTCGCAGTTTCCTTCATCGTTTTATTTATTTATTTTATCTATCTGGCAAAGACAAAGGAAAGTCAAGACAGAGCGGCGGGCCCTTTTGATATATAAACAATGAGATTATGTGTGTCACATATATTCATCCATACATAATCTGCATCTACATTTACCTTAGTAAGATCAAAAATACATCTTATGGAAGGAGATTATACAATATACTGTGGAAGTGAAAACAGCTTCGTCATGCATCTGAAACTTTGTGCTGTAAACTTGCAGTATTTATTGTGCCAATACAAGTTTTTAAAGCATTACTTGTCACGTACAGTAGGCTAGTGTTGTAGCTGAGTGTGTAATAGGCCCTCCACATGGGGACATTAATCTTCTTGTGGTGTGAAGGTTAAAGTTTGCCCACTGTCCTACAGTGAGCCATTGGTCACAAAGGCAACCTGAGATTCATCTGAATTCAGACTGCGCCTCGGGGTATACTTACTGTGCATTCAGGATGTGTCCATTTGAGAGAGAGAGAGAGAGAGAGAGAGAGAGAGAGATAGGGACGAGACGCAGAGAGCAAGCACATGTACAGGCTACACCTTTATGTTACTCTCAGTAACATACTCTTCAGAGGCTAGGCTTTGTGGTCTGCAGCATATTGAATCTTAGCCAGTGGACTGTAGAGAGTGGAGGCTCATGGGAGTTGAAGTTCCAGACAGGCAGACATACAAGGACACTTTATGCACAAAGTGAACTACCTTCCTCTCTGATGTGCTGCACACAGGGCTCGAACCCTTGAGGCTGTGTCAGAGACACTATAACCAGGTTAACATCCTGTCCTGTTCAATACAGGAAGTGGGCTGAGTTTTAAACAAAATAGTCAGCTATCTGCTAGTTTTCTGTTCTACTTACAGTACATCAACTAAACAGTACAGTAGCATCATTAACCATGCATCTGCATTAGTATCCATCCATATTTTGCCAGTACTATTAAAAGTGTTGCAGTAAATGCCAAAGTTCTGTCAGAAAATGGGGGAATATTTACATATTTATGAGCTACTGTAATATATACCCACCAGCCACAACCTGTGTAGGTCTTGCTCTGCAAATAGAGAACATTATAAGAATGTTAAGGTTTTTAAAAGGTTCCAGGAATGTTAGCCTTCAACACTATAGGAATAATATTCCTGGGACATTCTGAAAACGTGATAGTTTGTATTATAACATTTTTTGAATGTTTAACACAGATCGTTTCCAGTTACACAAACAACTAACAGTAAGGTCAACGTTTGAAGTAACATCAAACATCAAGTAACATCCATTGCTCCATAGGTCAGTTCTGATGCTTACATGCCCACTGTAGGCACTTGTGGTAGATATGAGTCAGCATAGGCACTTTGATTGATCTGTGACTACACAGCCACATAAACAGAATGCTCTGCATGTTCTCACATTTCTATCAATACATTTTTCAGCAATTTTTGCTACAGAAGTTGTTCTATTGGATCAGGCTAACGTTCACTCCCCACACACATCAGTGAGCCTTGGGCGCCCATGACCCTGCTACTGGTTCACAAGTTGTTGTTCCTTGGACTAGTTTTGGTAGGTACTACCCACTGCATGCCTACTGTTTTGATGATCTTTACATTTCCAACACATTAAGAACCAACTGTTGTCTTCCTCCCTAATATATCTCACCACTAGACAGATTCCATTGTAATGAGATAACCAATATCATTCTCTTCACCTGTCTGTGGTTTTAATGCTGTGGCTTACATTTACTTGTAAAAGTTTAGACATCCTTGGTTAAATCACATTCACTGTGACCCTGAACTGGATTAACAGTTAAGATGATGGATGTATGAATGATTAAATCACATACATTGTTGTTTAAGTGAAAATAAGTGCTCTACATTGATCACATACCTGGCATTTTGGTACAAATTCTACAGCACAACTGTTATTTGCTAAATACAACTTTATATTTAACACACAACTGCATGTTGTCATTGTTATAAACCTTTTCAGAAACATTCTTCATTTTTAAAGTATGCTAGGACATATCGGACTGAATCAGGCCTTATATAATACATTTTTTACATCTTTGCAATGAGCATTTTTCAAGTAGCTTAACTCCGCTGGGAAACATTTGCGGCTTTTCTCTTCTTGTTGAAATTCAATAAAGTGTGGGATGTAACGGTGGCCTTGTGGTTTTGCCGGCCTAGTTGAAAGATCCCTCCATGCTTTAGTTAATGGTGACATGGAGCAGAAGCCCATGTCACTGGCAGCTTCACAGTCTGTGGCTCACTGTAGCCCAGGGGAGTTCAAGTCAAACCCGAGCTCAAACCTCCACTTGAAAGCTCTAACTATCCCTTTTTACATTGTTTATTTATTCTTTTATTTACCGGGTTTGTGTCAGCATTGCTGACAAATTACTGAGTTAGAAGACAAGGATACAGCGAGAGGTGTCAGCTGGATTTGCATTAAGCAATTAGAGTCCTTGTGCTCGCTCCCCATGCTACAGGTAATTGCTAAAATAAATTCTGCCAGAGAGACAGGCCTTTTTTTCACCACAATAAGCTCTCTCTCTCTCTCTCTCTCTCTCTCTCTCTCTCTCTCTCTCTCTCTCAGACAGTTGTGACTCAGGGCGGCAGATCAGCATGTTTGTGGTCATGCAGGTGACAGGCAAACTGATAACAACATGCCACAGTGTGTGTGTGTGTGTGTGTGTGTGTGTGGGTGGGTGTACTCGCTGTGAGAATCTGTGTATGTGGGTGTATGCATACATGCGTGTCTGTTTAAGTTTTAATCTTGCACTCCTGCGTGTTTTGTACATAATCATGTGCGCATGAGTGGGAGTGAAGATGAGTGTGTGTTTCAAAGTGAGCGTAGCAGGTCGCCATGGTGAATGATGCTGCAGGTTGATAACTCCTCTATGTAGTGGTCCTGAGCACAGTTTTATCACTTCTCTAAAGCGTAGTACTATATATATATGGTAATGTGTATGTTTTTGTGTATGTGTTTGTGTGTGTGTGTGTTATAGATAGATTGATAGTTTCTGCTATTTTTGTTCATTAATGTACAGAAAATGATTAATTTTGTCAGACAAAATGATAAAATACTGGTCATGCATTACTGTGTAAAACCAGTACTGTGGTTACATGGTGATAAATGCTAATCTAATGGTTTCCTAATTCTACACTTGTCTAAAACATAAAACATTTGTTTTTAATTGGCAGCTTGACTTGTGCTGCAGTTTTAATCTAAAATCTGCTACTTCTCTGTCTCTTCCAACATTCTTAAAGACAGTGTTCAACAAGTTCAGGATGAAACAGAAATGAACGGGAGCATTTAGCAGTAAGGAAGACGTATATGATCCTAACCTTTGACTATTAATAGTAAAAAAAAACCCACATTTGATTACTTTGGTCAGCCCACTGCTGTCCAGATTTTGGAATTTATCAAATGCAGTAATAGATGACTGTGCATGACATATTTGTGAGATAGATGGACAAGTCAAGGTTTGTAGAAGTAAACTATACAGTTTTTATATACTTACAGCTTACAGAATCTTTGTTTTCAACCAGTTACATCACAGGACTGGTTTTAGTATCAAGACCAATAATTAAGTATCAATTCCAATAATTTGAACACATTTGTCAAATATAAAGGTATATATATATATATATATATATATATATATATATATATTGCCTAACTCACATTTCTTATGCAAAAAAAGGTCCTGGTATAAGACTTAAGATTTACATTTTAAAGGCTGCATTTTTGTATGGTTGAAGAGAAAGTCAAAATGAATGAGTTAATTGTTGGAACACAATCTTGACTTTAGTGACTGACTTAACTGAGCACAGCTGGGTATCTGTTAAATGGAAGCAATACCGGCAGACAGTCACTTCTCAATACGCAGACTTTATTTATTTATTTATAGCTTCACATTGATTTTAAATAGTCTAGCAGAGATTTTACCACTCAAATACTATTTTACTGGCTAACAGAGAGAGTGAGCTTCCCCCCCCCCCTCTCTCTCTCTCTCTCTATATATATATATATATATATATATATATATATATATATACATGAAAGAGAGAGTGAGAGTGAGTCATGGTCTTTTTACTATACTTCTTCAGTGCTATGTAAAATTATAATTGTATAAACTCATTGATGTCCACACTGCAAGTTATATTTTTCAGTAACTCATTGTAATTCATGAAAAACAATGCATGCTGAGTTATTATTTAAGTGCCTCTATCATGGAAATATACACATTTATCCCTTTTTTTTAATAAAATAGTTTGATGTACTGTATAAACATCATTATAACCTTTTAATGTCCCCACACACCAGGCCACACGATCCATATTTACTGAACTGTAAAGTTGGGACATTTTGAATGAATTGTTTTAGTGATATTACAAAAATCAACATAGGCATATTTACCCATTTACCTTATTGTAATCTTATCTTTACACACTGCAGATAATAAGATGAGTGTTTTAGTCTGGAGTGATTTGGGAAAAATGGTCAATGTTAATGATGACAAAGGGTAAAAAACATTAAAGTGCAGGAAATGCCAGGTTTTACACTATATGATTGAAGAACAAATTGTTTTATGCTAAATATAAAAGACTTTCCACTTCCCCAGATGTAATTGATCAACCAAGATGTGTGGAGTGCAATTTTTTTCCTCAGTTTAGAACTGGAACAGTTGCTAACAAACACTAGAAAATATCCCAAATATTATTTTTGTGTGTATTCAGACCCATTCGGTATTAAAACAAGCCTTCACTATTGCAGGCAACCATTTCAGACTCCAGCAGGGCTGATCAGATTCCTGTATTCAGCTAGTCAATGAGTTCTCATTCATTTTCATAGCTGACAGTATGCTCTACCTGACTACTCTGTGACACCTCCATTAAGACTTTATTGAGATTAGAAATGGTTTAGAAATAGAAATACAATAGAAATGTTTCGGTTATTTTGGTGACTACTGAGTTCTAGTGTGTGTTAGCAATGTTAGCCTCGCAGCTCCAGTTCTACACTGGCTGATTACATCTGGGAAAGTGGAAAAAAATTGGCTACATTTTCTTAAACAGCAACATGAGCAATGCAACTGAATGAAGGACTATGGAGGATACACATTAACAGCAATTCTAGTAAAATACAGCATGGATTTTAGCAGAGAAGTCTGACTCAGATAGGATGAATTGGAAAGAGATATTGCTATGACTCTCAGGCCAT
This sequence comes from Crenuchus spilurus, assembly GCA_036984385.1. NCBI lineage: Eukaryota > Metazoa > Chordata > Actinopteri > Characiformes > Crenuchidae > Crenuchus > Crenuchus spilurus. The sequence goes on from BRDA01020641.1 coordinate 12,023, forward strand.
AGAGGAAGTCAGCGGAGGGATGGTTGTGATTAAATCGGCTCTAAATGCCATCACTCTTGTGTTAGTCTGCTTCCGATGGTTCTGTCTAATCGCTCACAGGGGACTGAGGCGAGTGTGTCATGATGACAGCATTTCCCATCACTCATTTCTGATGTCTGATGAATTGTGTGTATGCATGCATATGTGTGTGTGTGTGTGTTAGGCATTAGGTACACATACCTTGTATCTACATTCATTGTCCAGTTTATCAGCTTTACCGACCATATAGCTGCACTGTTTAGTTCTACAAATGCAGACTGTAGTCCATCTGTTTATCTGTATTTTTGTTAGTCCCGTTTCACCCTGTTCTTAAATAGTAAGGACCCCTACAGGACCACCACTGCTGGAGATTTTAAATAATATGTTAGCTCACTGCCTACTCTAATTAGACACACCAACCTTGTAGATGTAAAGTCAGTGACAGTGACAGTTTCCTGTTTGCAAACAGTTTCCTGTGTGTGTGTGTGTGTTTGTGTGTGAAATAGAAAGAAAGAAAGAGAGACAGAGAGAGAGAAAGAGAAAGAGAGCTGGTGTAAGTGAAAATGAGTCAGATACTGTCTGTCTATCTGAAATATTTTCACCATACAACAGTTATTTATGTCCAGGTTGCCCTACTTAACACCTTACTCCTTAAAGCACTTATGCTACGGTGGTCGTAACAGCTAAGAGGCTTTTTCTGGTTGATTCCCCTAATCCTGCCCAGTAAGACCCCTCACACTTCACCACAGCAACTGAACATTGGTAATGCTGCCTAAGAGAGCAGCCACAGAAAGGACTAATTACACTAAATCTTAATTTTATGTTGAAGCGATTAAAAGCTTTGACACTTTGCCCTTCAGGGGTGCTCTATCATCCCCTTCCTTTCTGTGACAAATCTGCTGAAACCTACTCACTAATCACTCATGAACATGTATGAACTATAGCCATAGGCAAAGGTGTGGCAACCCCTGTTCAGGAAGTACATTCTGCTTATTTTCAAGGTTAGGAAATGATAAATCAACATTTAAAGTGCAATAACATTTGCACAGGGAACATTTTATATTTTTTAAAACATTAAAAAGAGTTTGCTCTCTTTAGAAGATGGATTAACTTATTTTCACTTAGAAAATCAATAAAACATGTAGGATAACAGGGAAGAACTACATTTTGAATAAGACTATATTTGTGAAATCAATAGTTGTGTAACTTAGGGGAACTTTGTTTTTTCATTAAGCTGTTCTAAAGTGCCTAACTGAAGTAATATTTCCCTTAAAAATCATGTATATCAAATTAATCTGGTCCAGACACTCCAAAATATTAACAAAAATACATTTTATATAGAATAACTATAGTTTTATATACAGAAAACAATGAGAAATAAATATGAAAGACTAATGAAATGGATAAATGACCATTTAACATCACTCTTATAGGTTTACACTCCATTTTAAAGTGTGTTGATGTGGTTCAACCACAGCCTTTGTTATTGGCCGCTATTTATTTTTGGTCCCGTTTTGAAATGGTAGTGCTGCATGTCTTCACTTTAGTGTGATATGTTTTAGTTTGTTTTGAGCATTATTAACAAGAAACAACAAGAAACAAAGCCAGAATGAAAGACAAATGTATGGGTGAGTGACAAACGTGTGGGTGGATGCTTTGTTTTTGTGAAATTAGCAACAAGTCACATGGGCACAGCGACAAAAACTGGGCAAATGAAACGAGAAAAAATTTCCTTGAAAAAAGACAACGAATTATACAATAAACATGGCAAACCATAACCAAGGTTCCACTATATGTGAATAACTAGATTTTATATATGGGCATGTGCAAATGTGCAAATTCCTATTTTAACCATATTGATGTTTATTTATTTATTTCACTTCTCCAATAATGGGGGAAGCCAATTTTCAGAGGCATATTGAGGGGATTTTGGAGCTATACGCAAAAGGCAGTGATATTGGGCTTGGATCTGATTTATTATTGCTTTGAAATGTTTTACTACTTTTAGATGCATTAATATTTAATTTATAAGACGTTTGCTTTGGTTGTCTTATGCATTTAGTTTTGATTTTAGCATTATGAAAAAAAAAATAGCCATATTTATTTAATTAAGGGTAGGATAAATCAATCTGCAATCTTAGTAAGATTTATAGCAACTCTAAAATACTATACACATATTGACAAGAACTGAAAACATCATCATAGTGTTGTTGACATCCTTGTCTCTATGGGCATCTTGCTCATATTTATAATGTTTTGATATTTAGATATGTGTTGTTCAGATATTCATTCACTGCTTATTATACAGTTACTGAGGCATACAGTCAGCTTCCTGCTTTGGCATTAATTATAGTATTACTATATTTCCTTTTAAAATGGCTTCTATTACATATCTAATTTACTCAGAGTAATATCAAACTGGACTGTACTTTTATTCAGACATGAGGATGAAGTTAGTTTCAAAGGTGTCTGACAGTCGGAGCTATCTATAGTAACTTTAACACTAGCATTTTCTTTACCATCATCTACGCCTTTGCTTCACTCTATCTGGGGTGAAATTTTAGCTGTGGGAAAGTACCAAACGTCTTCTCCACACTTAACTGCCTTGCTCATAGCAGTCTGCAGCTTTGTCATTATATAACATGGAACAGTCCATTATAAAGGTGCCAGGGGAGGGAAGAAACATTACTGACAATAATCACTGCAATATCAAATAACAGTAATTCCAAATAGGTTATTTAATATCAACACAAACAGTATATCTCATTTGTATCTTCACAGGGTCGTTGACTCCAGAGGCCCTAGGCATCTGCCTACCCTGAAAATACAAACAAAAGCATGTTGATGTTTGTTAGCAAGGCTTATGAATGTCTGCTACACTTCCTGACCCAAAAAGCCACTGTTCTATTAATGGTGTAATTTTATTTCCATTCCTCTGCCAACCAATCACCGTGCTAGTCAAGAAAATTGTGTTATTTTCTGAGATTGGATGCATCATAATACACAGATCCATATAGCCTGGGATAAAAACAACTTTCATTAAATTATGGTGGAGTTTGGACATCACTGGTGATAAGGATGAGGTGGAAAGGTTACCTTTGCATCACCTTAACAGTGTGATAGAAGTCTTCCACCCACTGAACGAGAAGATGTAAAGTAATTTACTCCAAATGCAAATTGTAATAAAACTGAGGGGTGGATTTCTGATAAGGTAAACAAGTTGTGGGATGCATACATTGTTCCAGCTTCTATATTTAAGCTGGAACTGTAGGTTCCAGAAGATATATTGCAGTGACCAGAGACACAGTAATCTGCTGTTAAAATGGCATCAAAACCTGCACAGTAAAAATGACATCTTGGAAAGTGATCTTACATGTAATCAATAAATTGAATTTATCTCATCAGTAGATTGTTCTAAGAACTTCACACACTGTTGAGCCCGTTAAGCGTAAAATAAGATCATTTGAGTGTCTAGAATGGGTGCACGATACGTCGATCGCGATCTTCTGTTTGATCACAAAGCTAGTGAGGGTAAATCGCATGGCATTTTAAAAAATCGCCGTCAGTCTATCATCCGTCCTCGCTGTAAAACATCTCACTTGATTGACATACAGGGAAGCTGGTCGAGCACTAGGACCCAGCAGGATTCCAAGCCGCTCAATCTGAAAATCCTGTTTCACTTTAGACTGCCCACAAGCTCATTCGTTAAGCTCTGCCGTTTCTTGCTAAAGTGTGATTGGCCGTCTCTGCTATTGTTTCATAAAACAGCATGTGGTCTTGTAAACTGCGTTTTTCAAGTTGGCCAGTAGTCCGTGTTTATCTGTCACTGTAAGTTGTTAACATGTATGTTTGTTCTGCCTGTGTAAGAAACCTAAAACTGACCATTTCCATATGGAATGGAGGACTTTTTTACTGACATTTTTAAGTGTGTTTGTCTTGACTGCATTATTCGGCGTCTTTTCACACATGAAAATCATTAAGTCCAAGTATCGTTCCACCATGACTGATGATCATTTGGAGGTTTGCTTGAGGCTGGCTATCAGCAACTACGGTCCAGACTATGCATCCCTGACTGATTCCATTCAGTGCAAGTCATCAGAGTAAAGTAGGCTAATGACAAAACATGTACACAGTTGTATTGTGTAATATGGGTTCATGTAGCTATTCAAGGTACACCAGCATACATTGTACACATAAATTATCAGTATATTTATAAATAAACATGTCTCACATTTTTATATTAGGTAGATCATTTTGACTTAGTCATTAGATAAGTAGCTCACAGGCTGAAAAAGTGTGTGCACCCCTGGTCTAGAAAAAGGATAAATAATTGTACAATATTCTTACTATTCTTACTTGCAGTTGCTCTGTAATTAAAAATATAAAAAATATTAAAGAGATGTAAGATGATTTTACTTGCCATGTTAAAATGAGAATGAAATAATGCATATAAATGTATTTCAGATGGGTGTCTAATCCAGTGAAGTGCTATCACTTAAGTCACATTTACAAGTATTTAACTGCAAACCGTTTATACTTTCAACAGTCCTCATTAAATCTGCCATATACTGTAAATGTGCCACTACTCAGGAAACTGGCGTTAAGTGTGAAGTTAAGTGACTACAATGGCATTTGAAAGCTAATTATAACACGGTTGAAGTTACCTTCAACAATACTGATTTATAAGTGACTCATTTTATTTCAATGCATACTTTCTTCAAGGCAATAATGTTTAGTTGTGCATCAGAAACTCCACTCCTAATCATCTAAAATTTTTTAAATAGAGCTCCATTACTCTAGAGAAAACAATCCCACTGTTCCACAACTCAATGCTGGGAGGCTTTTAACTGCTGCTTAGCATTGAGCATAATGACTTTAGAGCCATGTACAGCTGCTCAAGAGATTAGGATTCAGTGTAAACCGTTGCAAAATTATCATAATTTCAAATTATAAGCATACTTGGCTTAGTGGTTAGCACATTCACCTCTCAGTGCTGGGGTCTTGGGTTCGAGTCCCCATCTGAGTGGAGTTTCCATGTTCTCCCCGTGTCGGCGTGGGTTTCCTCCGGGGACTCCGGTTTCCTCCCACAGTCCAAAAACATGGGGATCAGGTGAATTGGGTACTCTAAATTGTCCGTAGGTACGTATATGTGTGTGTGTGTGTGTGTGTGTGTGTGTGTGTCACCCAGCGATGGACTGGCGCCTTGTCCTGGGCTTAGTTGATTAATGTAATGTCCTGCCCTGCGCCTAGTGAGGGGGTAGGGGACTAACCGCGACCCTGATAAGGAATAAGCGGGTGTGATAATGAATGAATAAATGAATGAATGAAAGCATACTTAAGAACATGGTTGAATCCTGTACAACCTCAACCATAGTTAGTGACAGTGTCATAGACACTGTCACACAGCGTGCACTGTGGGTTTGTGTCAGGGGAAACAGCAGAATCATACTTTTGAAAGTAGGATTTCAGAGATTAAACTTGAGGAGTTTAATTTCTAAAGCATGTTAACTTTAAGTTAAGTTTGAGTTTTGAACAAGTTTTAGCGATGCAGCTAAACATGCTGACTTTCTTCAAATTGTTACCACCCCATTATACCACTAATGTCACAGGCACAGTTAGAAATGACTGAGTGCAACATTTCTTAGAAAGTAATCCTTTAGTTGAAAAATATGCAAAGTGCAATTACTATTAATGTTTTTGCACATTTGATGTTTTTATATGCTACTCTTTACATAAAGCACTATATATTTTTTTAATGTTTATCCAAAGAAAACATTCATTTTATTTGCATTGTTCACTGTAAAACATATATATATAGTATATAACTATGTATATAATAATATATCATATATCCCGCTGCTGCTGCATCCCAGCCGTGCCTTGTTCTTATCATATGTGCTTGTTTGTTTACTTTTCCTCACATTATGTTCTGTCACCTTATGCTTCTATTTACATTTATCCACATCCTACATCATGTTTCCACCCCAGCCATATAATGTCTTGTTTAATCCACAGCTGCTGTCTCATTTATGTCCTACTACATTCCCTATAACAGCTTTCCCAGTGTTTCAGTTGTGTCATTGTATCATAATTTTACATTGATTCAGCGTAAGTTAATACTAAAAATGTGTTTTTGCTTAAATTCAAATAGATTAATAGAATTCAAATCTATTAATAGAATTCAAATAGAAAGCCTTTATTCTCCACCACACAGTATGGTCTTAAGTCTTTGACAGTGAACCGGGTTATTGAATCCGTTATTACTTTGGCTCTAGCCGAGTTGTGGTCGAGTTTTGGCTGGAAGAAGTCCTGTTTTTCGGTGTTTTTGTCCTGCTGTGTCTTTGGGCTAGCAGTGCTAGCATCCTCATTGCCACTTTCACCATGTCCTCTCACCAAATGAGTGGTGAGGTTTGTTATACTACCGGTGTACTTGAATGCGACTTTGCATTCGTTGCAAACAGCAACGGTTTTGTCTAGCTTTCCATTCTTCGTATAAACCCCGAACTTGACTGTGACGAGACATGACTGTGACAAATCTCCCGACAGTTAATCAGAGAGAGAGAGATAGAGAGACGGAGAGGGAGCTAGGGAGGAGGGGGAGCAACAACATCAGTGCACAACAGCAACACCAAATCGATTGACAGCTATTTAATCCGGCCATCGGCCGGTTTATGCTACAAATAGACTGATTCAGGGGTCCATGTACCGATGTATTCGAGACGAGACATGACTGTGACAAATCATGTCACAGTCATGATGGGCGGCACGGTGGCTTACTGGTTAGGACATTCGCCTCTCAGCGCTGAAGTCTTGGGTTTGAGTCCGCATCTGAGCGGAGTTTCCATGTTCTCCCCGTGTTTGCGTGGGTTTCTTCTGGGGACTCTGGTTTCCTCCCACAGTCCAAAAACATGGAGATCAGGTGGATTGGATACTCTAAAAATTACCCTGGTGTGTATGAATGTATGTATGTATGTATGTATGCCCAGATATGGTTGGCACTCTGTTCTGGGTGATCCCCCTAGTGCTCAATGTAGTCCTCCCGGTGGACGGTCGCTTCCGGTTGAGAGTACGCTGTGCGCGATTGGCTGCCGCTTCTCACCGGTGTGTGTAAATGGAGTGTGATGATTGTAAAGCATCCTTGGGTGTCTAGAAAGGCGCTATATAAGTATAATGTGTATGTATGTATGTATGTATGTATTCACATAGTTTAAGTCAAAACCGGACTTCCGATTCAAATCGGTTATTTTTTACACCCCTTATATATATATATATAGAGAGAGAGCTACTATAATCATGATGCTAAATTTTCATACCATTTCATCTTTAATCCAGAGTATTTTATTATAAAAATTATGTAAATATTCTAAATCCTTCTCAGTTCTTCTCATTAGAATGATATTGTATCTCTTGTCTCTGCATCTACTGTTTCATTAATAAGCTGACACTTAGTGAAGACGTGCTGTCAACACATGCAAAACATGTAGTAATCTCTCACTATAAACATGCATTTGATTAAAGGCACATTAGAAAGAAAGAAAAGGCTGCACGTTTTCTTACATTTTCTAATATTAGAAATAATATATCATCAGATCATCACTGGCAGCAGTTTAAATGTCAACACTGAATTTTTTTCTGACATACAAAAAGTCAAAACATGCTCCATACCAATATTTCTAGACCCTCTTTAACTCATGTGAGAAAAGATTTCTTTCTCTTTGATCTAAAGACAAGGACTATTTATGGATTTATCTCTATGGTCTGCCCAGTAGGATTTAACACTGATTTATACTCAGAGAAAGTGACACTAGGGGAATTTCTTTGAGCCTGTGTTTGTTAGTCCCTCCTAGAGTCCACATAAAACATACTTGACTGGGAAGGTTAGATAAAATTGATGGTGCACTGGCTGTTTATAAGTCAGGATTCATAGCCTGTCATCCCTACATCACTTTCTGCAGTTGAAAGTGCTTTAGCTGGACTAAAGCCCGTTGCTTTTCAGTGTTTCATGGGGAATTGCTTCAAAAGGGGGATGTTTTCAGTGACTCCACGTTTGGACACTTCAAATATTACACAGATTAAGTCTATTATTTGGATGAAATTGTACAGTCATTAGGGATTCTCCATTGAAACAAGACTTAATATTTGTCCAGAAAACCAGAGTCAGTCGTTTGGGACTCCTATTGCGGCAGCGTTTTTCTTGGTATGTATGCTGATTTGCTACCATTTTAGGGCATGTAGAAGTGTGAGAATAATCAAAATGTAATAGAAGCTGATTTAAAATGCCACAGTGCTGTGGTTTCTCAGAGAAAAGTTGCTCAAATGTTGCTGTTTGAGGGCTCATGAGACTTAATGAAGAATCCTAAAATTAATTACGAGTAATAGCATGAGACAAAAAGACTTGAGATGCTTCAAATGCACATTATAATAGTCATTCACAGCATCAAAACGGTGAAGTTTCATGCTGTGTCATGAATAAGAAATTAGTTCAAATTAAGATTCTTTAGTAAATGTATCTTTAGTAAATGTGTGATTATTTGAGCAAATCTAAGCACAATAT